>CAUYQU010082133.1:0-46527 GCA_963574635.1 Cheracebus regulus | reverse complement strand
TCATTGTTCACCACCCACCTATGAGTGAGAACATGTGGTGTTTGTCTTTCTGTTCTTGTGTCAGTTTGCTGACAATGATGGTTTCCAGATTCATCCAAGTCCCTACAAAGGACACGAACTCATCATTTTTTATGGCTGCATTGTATTCCATGGTGTATATATACCACATTTTCTTTGTCCAGTCTATCATTGATGGGCATTTGGGTTGGTTCCAGGTCTTTGCTATTGTACACAGGGCTGCAGTGAACATATGTGTGCATGTGTCTTTATAGTAGAATGATTTATAGTTCTTTTATACCTGGTAATGGGATTGCTGGGTCAAATGGAATTTCTATTACTAGATCCTTGAGAAATCACCACACTGTCTTCCACAATGGTTGAACTAATTGACACTCCCACCAGCTGTGTAAGAGACACACACACGTTTTATTGGGAATCACATCCATGTTATTGTGCAACTTACTTTTTATTCTTAACACATCTCAATGCACCTTTCATGTCAGTATGCAGGGCCTCTCACCATTTTTCTGAATTGTTCTATGCCAGTACATCTCAGCCAGGGGTGCTTTTGACCCCAGGGAACATCTGACAAAGTCTGGAGACATTTTTGATGGTCACAGATGGGGCAGGGGATGCTACTGGCACCTGGTGGGTAGAGGCCAGGGATGCTCTAAACATCCAACGCACAAGACTGCCCCCAACAAAGAACGATCTGATTCAAAATGGCAGCAGTGCCACGTGGTGTCCTGTGGCAAACCTAGAAGATTCTTAAGTGCCTTCTAGTTCTCACACGCCACAAGGATGTGTCAGGCAGAGCCTTTCCTTCTCCCTCCAGCTCTCTATGCTCAGTCCGCCTGCATCCCTTCATGCCGTACACTCACCTCCTCAACTCTCCTCCCAGAACGCTTTTGTGTCTGGAAGCCACACTTAACAGCATGTCTTGTTCTAGCTCTCCCTTCACCTTGTAGATGCCACATTGTTCCTCAGTGAATTGTCCCTGGAGAGCAATAATGATGTCCACATCTATACCATCACCAGGGTCCAGCACCCTGTGCTTGGTGGGTGAATCAGAAATTACATTGCCCCCATTCAGAAGAAGTCTAACCATTCAAGATGATGTTTTTACCCCAGGGCCTCTTAGCTCTGGCTGCATAGTAGAATCACCTGCGGAACTCTAAGTGAAGACAAATATCCCAGCCCCTTCCCAGACACCCACTGAATCACAACCTCTTGGGTATATTCTGCACATCAACATTTTTTTTTTTAAAGTTCCCTCCATGATTCCAATGCTCAGCCAGGGAAGAGAACTACTGCGCTAGTCAGTTACCACTGCAGAGTTATCACAAACATCTGAACTGAATTCTCACAGTTCTTGAGATGGTGCCTGATGATAAATTCCTGTCAAAGAACGGGGTCACGTCTAATTTCTGCTCTCTAATCCAGGGCTTCGCATGCTATACCGGGCACATGAATCACCTGGGATCGTGATAAAATGCAGATTTGAATTCAGAACGTCTGAAGTGGGGCCAGGGGTGCTGCAGATGATCCAGAGACTGCCTTGTGAGCAGCAAGGCTTGGATGTTGCCTCAGGGTGTAGGGGCCTTCCGGCTCTTTCCCAAACTCAGGCTCCGAAATGTTTGCTTGTTCCTTCCCCTTGTCATCCTCTTGGGTCATCCTCTTGGGAAAACATCCTCTTGGGAAACAGCTCCAGTGCAGGTGAGCTGAAACAAAAGCTCTGAAGAGAAATGGCAAGTGTTTCCTGGGAGTTAGGAAACAAACAATGAATGAAGCAGAGGAATGTGACCACTCCTAAAGCTTAAAAACAAAAAATAAGACACCAGAACTTCAGGGTGCCTTCCAGTTTTAACAGTCTTGGTTTGATGTCGATTAGAATGTCAGCTATGATCCATCAAGGGCGCAATTTCCTCCCACAGACCTGGGACCTCATTTTTGCTGCTCCAGCCACACTCTGTTCTCCATCAGTGAGATTTACACATATGGAACCGAGTGTGGAATTGGGCCCATTACATTTAACTTCCTATATCTGACATATTTAATACCTACTTTTCAAATAAATGAAATCCCTGTTTAGTGCCAGCCTGGAAAGGTGCAGTTGGTTAAGGAATTTTTCACGGGCCTGCGCAAGGTGAGCCTGTCAAACCCGGCAGCCTCTTGAAGAGGGTGCAGTGACCGGGGTCTCTCAGAAATGGGGGGGGGGGACAAGGTTATAGAATAATGGAACAGCTGTTATAATAAATGGGCAAATGCATTTTTTTTAAAAAGGTCTTACTAAAAGAAGAGCTGCTTTGTGTGCAGAATTATAATCACTCACACATAGAAATGTGTGTGTCTCAGAACTGGGGAAAGAGACACTCTCAGAGGCGTCAGTTCTAAGAACCTACTTTCATTATGTGCCATTCCAGAGGGATGCATGGGTCTTGAGTGTGTAAAGTATAATAGCAAAGTTATGACTTGGCCTGGCTTCGACGCAGCCTCCAAATCCCCTCAAACAGCAGCGTAGGGGGCTGGGGCTTGGAAGGGGGCAGCCAAGGCTGGGGGGCAATACCTACTCTCACTCCACCCTTACCAAGCAGCAACCTGGTGGGACGTGTCGAGGTGAACATGCCACAGGGCATCTGAGCTGGGCCAGAGATGGAACTTCAGAAACTGGAGCTTCTAGGGTGAAGTGTGGGGCAACCCCACACCCTATCTGCTGCCCTAAGGATCCATTTGCAAGAGTTTCTATGCACAGGGTCTCTTGGTTTAGGGCTGATGGAGAAGTGGTATGTGTGTGAGTCAAAGAGTTCCTAAGGAAGAGAGAAAAATCAAGAGAATGGAGGGGATAGCGTGTGTTTCCTGGTCTCAATGGAGAAACAGAGAGTTCTTTTCACGAGCTGCTCTCTGAGCTGCCAGGGCCCAAATGCTGCTGCTTTGCAACCCGATGACAGGGGACAGCAAAGGGGGCCAGCCACTCTCCCTTCTTGTTCACAAAATCCAGGCTCTCTGGCTTGTGGCTGTCCTCAGTTTTAGAGTATGTGTCACTGGATTTTGGTGTCACTGGACTTTGGGTCCTGCAACTGGCTGAGTGGAGATGAGGTGCAGGTGGGGTGGGGTGGGGGCTGTGTGTGTAGAATTCTTCATAGGATTCCCCTTTGGCTACTCATCTCAGCCCTGCACCCTCCAGAGCTTCAAAGAGCAGAATACTTAGAAAAGCAAAAAAGGGAATCTGGAAAAAAACCACACACACAGTTGTTATTATTAGGGTTTCTTTGTAAATGTCTTCAACATTTCCGTTCAAGTTCAGGGCTCAGCTCACCTGCCATCCAGGCTGCTTCTCTCAGCCTCACTCAAGACTGTGTCATGCTGTGGCCACCTGGATGTGAGTATTCAACTGGGACTGGTCCCATCCCTGTTCCTTCTGCGGCCGGGGCCATCTGAGCTGCTCCTCTCCCGGAGACAGAATGGATACAGTGCCTCTCTGCGCCCCCAACCCCACCCCCAGCTCAGCCCCACACAATAACAAACAGCCCTGTGAAAAGCACTTACATTTATGAACTGTTTATAAATTTACCGACATTGATTTATGACCCTTGGCTGGACCTGATGTGAGTCTCTTTAGGGGTATTTCTTCCTTTTTTTCTTTCTTTGAATTTTTTTTTAAGTGTTAATGTTACGGTTCACATTCTTAATATAGCCACACGCCAGGAACTATCCGGAAGACAGCTGGGAGCCCGACCAATGACCCATGGGCAGGAACCTAGACTTGATTTATGCTGGGACTGTAGCTGGTGGAGAAAGTTGTTTCTGGTTGGTTCAGGGACAGGCTGTTGTTTCAGAAGAAGACCCCTAAGAGAATGCCTCAGCTCTGAGGGACAGTTGCAAGAAGCAGGAAGCGGGCAAACTGGATTTAGAACTGTGTGAACCTCACTGCTTCCTAGATGTGTGACTTCAGATGCCCTGAGCCCCAGTTTCTTCATCTAGGTAATGGGGACAGTAATACTGACTTTGAGTGGCAGCTGCAAGAGTTAATGGGGCACTATTGGTAAAATACCTAAATGTGGCTTCCCCATAGTAGGTGCTCAGTAAATGATGATGAGAACTTTCCAAAGCTTGATCAATAGTGATTATTTATTAGTCAGTTTTGTATACAGTTTGGAATGGAAATGTGCCACTCAGCCTCTTCAATGAAAGTATAGTCAGGCTCCCCACACAGAGCCCAGACTTCCCTTCTCAGCCATGGAAAACTCTGGAGGGGTTTGGAGGAAAGTGTGAATGAAGCGCCCCTCCCTGCCATTGCTCTGTCTGTCACTACATACACTAAAAAAATTGGTATTACTCCGGTCAGGCACGGTGGCTCACGCCTGTAATCCTAGCACTTTTGGAGGCTGAAGCGGGCAGGATCACTTGACCTCAGGAGTTCAAGACCAGTAACATGGTGAAACCCTGGTGGCATGCACCTGTGGGAGGCTGAGGCAGGAATAGCACTTGAGCCCGGGAGGCAGAGGTGGCAGTGAGCTAAGAGCGCTCCACTGCACTCCAGCCTGGGTGACACAGTGAGATCCTGTCTCAAAAAAAAAAAAAAAAAAAAAAGAGAAAAGAAAGAGAAAGAAAAAGGACGGAAGGAGGGAAGGAGAAATTAGTGTTACTCTCATCGTCACTAACTCTAATGATTACCTATATTATTATCTATGACTCTCTTTGCTAAGAAAAGAAGGAACTAACATTTATTAAATACCTTCAGTTGTCAAGAACTTGGCAGGACTTATTTTAAGTCTCGTATAACTCTCTGAAGTGGGTGTTGTTATTCCTATTTTACAGATAAAGAAACAAATTAAGAGAGATTAAAGTAACTTCTCTATGATCACACAGCCGGTAAGTGGCTGGGCTGAGATAAGACAGAAACCCAACCTCACTCCTAAACAATCAATTTCCCCCAAATCTCTTATCTGTCTTATCCACCTACCTACCTACCTACCCATCTACCTGTCAAAACAAAACAAAACAAACGCCTGAAATCCTGACTGAGGGCCTGAGAGCCTCACGGTGAAAACCCATGCAGAGTACAGCATGTCCTGTGACATGAATATTAAGGAATGTCGCCAGGCAACTCGTGTCTGCTCCGCCGCTGTAATTGAGACAGTCCTCACCTCTCGCCACAGAGCCTTTCTGGGTCTAAAAGAAGCAGACACAATAAAGACAGAAGCAAACACCTGAGGCTCGCCTTTGTCTGGGCTCGAGTCTACCCGCAGGGACGCCCACGGACACCAGGTGGCGCCCGAGTCTGGCCGAACGCTGGGCTCCCCTCGGTCTGATTTCTGAGGGGACACAGCGTCCACCGACTGTCAAATAGAGTGGGTGAAGGTGACCGCCAGCCGAAGAGAGATGTCCCAGCTATGGTCGGGTGGCGTGTGGGCGAGCGGCTACGTGAGGATGCCCGATCCAAACACTAAGTCCGGTGGCCGCGCTCCTGATGTCCACCCCAGTGATCCGTGGAGGAGCTGTCCTCGGCCCCTCTGCTGCTCTGCGCTTGGCCCGGGGTGGACCCCAACCAGTGGATGTGGTTGTGCAGGAGGAGTCCTTAGCCCCCAGCTTCTGCTCACAGCGGGAAGGAGCCTCCGGTGTTGGGGCTGCCCCTGGCAGCCAGGCCCTTCTGTCCAGGGCCCTGTATCTTCTCTTACTGTGGGAGTGTTCACTCTTGATTTCCACGTGGTAGAATGTCTGGACGAAAACAAGGACACTTGGATTCCAGGTGACATAGACATGTCCAAAACCCCGGTGACATAGCTCAAGCAGAGTAAGGGACAACTTCGTGTATCAGTCTCTTACCCTTGTGTGCCCCATCTCCTAATCAGGACTAGCTCAGTCTTTCCGGGACATGCCAATTTCATACAGCCCAGTTTTTCTTATAAATCACTGAAAATAGTCTGAAAAGCCCAATAATCAATGTGGCATCTCCCAAACAGCTTCTCTCAGCCAGAAGTGGGACAGAACTCCCAAAGCGCTGGGGTTTGGTTTACATGCTAAGGTCACCCATGGCCTGTCCGTATTCCCAAGGGTAGGACTGTTGGGAGGGGAGAGTCTCCTTCTACCCAGGCAGAGCAACATGGAAAGGCAGCCACCTGCCACCTCAGCTTGCAGCCCTGAGGCCCTCGCGTTCCTCTCCATTTATATGTTGTGGATTCCAGAGCCAAAATCTTCTACACCCATAGACAGAGAGTGGGTTCATTCAGAGGCTTATTAATTACATGACTAAGGGAAGGAAGGAGAAGAAAAGACTCATGAAAATGTTCCTTTAAACTTAATTGCTGCCCATGCTCTTACTAATTGAAGTAGCTCTGTTGGATTTCACTTACGTACCTGTGTGTATTTACAATGGGATATTACACAGTATAAACTAAGCCACATCACAAACTAACGATCTGGAAAATCTCAGTTTAATAAACAAAGCTGGCTTTAAGTTACACAGGAGAAACATGTATTCTTCCATGTGTACACACACACACACACACACACACACGGCCAAAGCACCAGTATTTCAGACCTTTGGTTCATGTCTTTTCCTTCATAGTTCAAATTAAACACACTCAGTCTCTTGCTCTCTCTTTTCCTCTCTCTTTCTCTTATTAAATTTATTTTTAACAGCACCTTAAAAAAAATAAACTCACCCTTCTGTGCCACTCCTATGCCAGGTGCAGCCAGGGGCAAATTTTTACAGCTGAATTACATGACCTGAAAAATATGGAGCACATAATGAGGACATTGAGAGACCCCATCTCTAGCGCCGGGCCAGTGCTGGTGTAATAACATTCCTGGAGGGAGCGGTAGCTGGGGCAGCTGTGGAGTCAGGCTGAAGCCCTTACTCAGCATGAGGAATTATATATATCTTGGAACTCTTTCCTGAACCTAAACATTATTGCTAAGAAAGGGATAACAGTGTGAGTGGCCATTGCTCACCAGCCAGGGCTCGCACACTGCTTCGTATGTGAGTTTCCTCCCAAGGCTGGGGGAAACGTTCCAGACCCAACTCTGCCTGGGGCAGGGATGAGGATGGGGCTGAAGGCCTGGGAAGTCTTTGACTCTGCAGTGGTGTTGACATGGCAGTTGGATAAAGCCTGGCCCAGGCTCTGTTGCCCAAAGACCCCTAGGAGGTGTTGTGGGCTGTTTAAAAGTCTGAGTCCACCACCCCGCAACAGCTCCCTGGGCATTATCCTGGAACTCCCCAGTTATCTGGACTCAGACCAGAGCCCCTCAACCTCAGCTGTCTGCAACCATGGCAAGAGTAAGGGAAGGCAGAGCTGTCGAGCTGCAGGAATGACAGCAACGAAGGTGGTTCTTAGGCTGGGCACAGTGGCTCACGCCTGGAATCCCAGCACTTTGGGAGGCCGAGGCAGGTGGATTCCTTGAGCTCAGGGGTTTGAGACCAGCCTGGGCAACATGGCAAAACCCTGTCTCTACAAAAAATACAAAAATTAGCTGAGTGTGGTGGTGTATGCCTGTAGTCCCAGTTACTCGGGAGGTTTAGGTGAGAGGATCACTTGAGCCTGGGAAGTGGAGGTTGCAGTGAGCCAAGATTGTGCCACTGTAGCCTGAGTGACAGAGTGAGACCCTATCTAAAAAAAAGATGGCCCTTGAAAGGTGACCATCCTGAGAATTTTTTCTTTTGAGGTACAACTCACATGGCATAAAACCTACCATTAACTAATTTAAAATGAACAATTCAGGGGCATTTAATGAACTCACAATGTCATGTAACCATCACCTCTATCTAGCTCTACCCCAAAGGAAACCTTGTACTCATTAAGCAGTCACTCTCCTTTCTCCTGTCCACCCAGCCCCTGCCAACTGCCAGTCTGTTTCTGTCTCTAGGAATGTATCTATTCTGGATATTTCATACAAATGGAATCATAAAAGATATATGTAAAATGTACGTTTTTAAATCTTTTATTGGTGTATAATATGTATGAAGTACACAAACACTAACTACAGTTAGACAAATTTTTGTAAACAGATCACATCCAAGTAACTACTGCCTAAATCAAGAAATAGAACATTACATGTACCCAGAAACTCCACCACACTGGTGCCCAGCTCTATTCCCCTCAGAGTCCTAACTTCTGTATCATGGATTACTTTTACCTTCTTTCCTACCATTAGGTCTGGTTGCAGTTTGCTCATTTTCATTGCTGTATAGTATTCCAACATCTGATCGCACTATAATTTATATATCCATTGGAATGTTCCTAGATATTCTGGGCAGTTTTCGTTTCCAAGATAATTCATTTTTAATTGACATAACTCCAACAAACCTGTTGAGTGACTTCTCAGAAAATAGCAGATTAAAAACACCAAAATAGAAGGAATGGGGACACGGGGTGGGATTGAACTAGATGTCTTCTGGGGGTTTCATTGGTTCAGACATACAATGATTTGAAGCATGGTGAGGGCAAGCAGAATGGAAGCAAAGCTCCTTTCTGTGTTCTTTTTGGGGACTTTTATGGGTAGAAGGTAACAGAATCAGAAAACACCAGACAAGTTTCTAAGCATCCAAGTCATCTGTCCCCATCCCCTCGCCCCCATTTTGGACCCTAAACAGACAAACAGCTGCTCCCTCAGCCACAAGGGCACACCTCAAAGTCCACCTGACTGCCATCCTCTATAATCTGTATCATGCAAAGGGACAGTACGCTGGGCATACAGTGGGGACAAGATCTGACTGACTCGGTAACTGGTGGTCTTGGGTTCCCAGTCCAGGGATTGTATTCCAGCTTGAGCCAAAGCCTGGACACTGTGGAAAGAGGACATGACTTCAGTCTGTTGTCCAACTGGCCTGTGGTCAGACCCAGGAGAGACACAAAAGAGGCCTCCAATCCATCCCTTTCCAGTTTGGCTGAGGCACATTCTCAAATTACTCCTCTTTAGAAATCAATAAGAGATAAAAGTATATTTCCCTGTATACATATTGAATAGTGCCTTTTACTATTATGCAGTCTTACATTGTCTTACTATACACACAGCTAAAGCAGACTTGTTTATCTACAGATGCTGCCTTGGTCAGTCCTATTTCTGGCATAAAGGTTTGGGGTAGCCACTTTGAAACCAGACAAAAGATCCAGGTAAAAGAAATGCAGCATGCACACACCCAGACTTCTTACAGATTATGCAGTTAAGATCAGGGACTCCCCAATCCTCTCATTTCCACCCTCTGTGCTAAACTCAATCTGTGTGGGGAAATGGATAAAATGCTCACACACCAGCAAACTTCTTCTAGATACTTCCTTTGTGGGGAGAAAAGATGCCTTTGAGTGTGGATTTCTCGAGCTTAATTTCCTTTCCTATTATTGGATGCCGTAGGACAGACTCACCACCCAACATCCCCATGGATATTGCATCATCGGCAAAATGGGTTAGAAATGGAGCACAGTGCAAAGAAAACATAGCCCAGAGGAGAAGGGGCTCACTTATCACTCAGGAGAGCAGGGGAGAGCTCAGAGCAGGGCCCCGGCTCTGGATGACCTTGGCTCCTCTGCGTTTTGTCTACTCTGCTCATCCGTCAAGGTTCAGCCCAGGTCTTCTATTCTCTGCCCATTCCATGTTACTTCCACCTCCATTTCCTGTGCTCTGACTCTCCGTGATCTGGCCCTGGTGTCACGCTGTGGTTTGTGTTTTCTGTATAATTCTCCTCTCCCTACTCAAATTGTAAGCCCCTTAAATTATGGAAGAAGGTGGGCGAGTGGGCTCCATCATCTGCCCAAATCCCATAATGACACGCAGCAAGTAGCAGCTCTCCATAACCTTTGGATGTGAAGTAATTGTGTGCTTGGGTTTTCTACCTGTGGATGTATTCTTGGTCAGGGATTTTTTTAACCCCTTAGAATTCTGGGACATTGACGGCCAGAGATGGTAAGTAGATTTGAGGCAAGCATCATTACCCTCTGATGGGTTGTGTGTGACTGGAATCCTCCATTGAGTAGGCTCAGTGTGTCTGGGCTTGGTGTGGAAAGGTTCTTAGCTCAGTTAGCAATGCCTGTCGTGTGCACGGAGTGGTAAGGAGTGCCACAAATTTGCCATGCTTGATCTCATCCAACTGCTTCATCTTACAGTGGAAGAGACTGGGGTGCAGAGAGGGAAGTGACTTTATCCAAGGAAAATCAATTTCCTAAAAGGACTTTGCACTCTGGGCGGTGAGCTAACACATTGGCACCATTCACAAGTGGCTGCCTAGAGCATGGTCTCCGTAAGACCATCTCCTGCTTCCCTTTGAGGTGGTGGATTTTGACATGGGAAGACATATTAGGAAAAGGCATGAGTCAGATCTTCTGAAGCCGCTAAAGAACATATTAAGCCACTGACAGCTTTTTCTGATTTTTGGTTTTCTTGCAGTAGTTCATCTGTTTTTCTTTTTTATTTTTTTTCCTTTTTAATGTAAACAGACTTTCCCCTTTGTAGCCAGCCAAGTCTCCCCAGTGAATTTGTTAGAGTAGGGCAACTTTTATGACTTCACAACTGAAAGAATCGAAAAAAGTAACTGGATGTCATAAGAATTGGTGCTGCTCCTTCTGAGATCAGGCCCCAAGGTCTGAGTTGAGACTTGGCTCTCTTTGTTGCTTGGAATTGGCCACACCATGTCACATTGCTTAGAGTCTACTTAGCATTTCCTTCATTCTGAATTATTTTTGCATCGATTGTTTAAACTAGCCCCCAGTAGACAGTGAACTCCTCTAGGGCAGGGACCATGACTTACTTATTACCACACCTCTCCCACAGCCCGGCAGACTACGTTGAACTCTGCCCATTCACCGGTTCATTCACTCACATATGGCCGTATGCAAGAGCCACTTGTGGAATGCCTACCTTGTACTGCCAGAACTCGTTATGGAGAAAACTGCCCAGGCAAGATGGATCATGCAGATAACATCGACTATTAAAATTCTCAAGCAACAAGGATTCAGCCCTATGTAACTTTCCTTTGCACAGCTTGAGCTTTTTAGAGCGGCAAACACCAGTGACACAGGGTTCAAGAGGGATGTGATTAAAGGGAAGATTTGGGAAAGCTGATGAGAAGGTGACAGTGACTCTTTGAGGAGAAACAATATCTTCAGTGTCAGAGTCCTAACTACTATTTCCCTTCTTTTATTCTTTTTCTTTCATTTTACATATTTTTTTGTGAAAAAAAATATACAAAAGTAGAGAGACTAATATAACAAGCTCCATGACCCATCAATTATCTTTAACTCATGACCAATCTTGTTTCATCTTTGTTTTACTCCCTGCCCCTGCCCTGGGTTATTTTGAAGCAAAGCGCAGATGTCAGGTATCATTTCACTCATATGTTTCAATATGTGTCTTTAAAGGGGAATTTTAAAAAGATATTTACAATGCCACTATATATCAAAAATATTAACGATGAATCCTTTAATAGCATCAAGTATACAGTTCTGTGGTTGTCCCATAAATATTTCTTTTTTAAAATTTTTAAACAGTTTATCTGTTTGTTTCAGTATCCAGATAAGGTCCATACATTGTGATTGGTCAGTATGTTTCTTAAGCCTCTTTTAATTTACAGCAGAGGCTTTTAACTAGGGGCAGTTTTGCTTCTAAGGGTGTAACTTGACAATGTCTGGGGACAATTTTGATCGTCACAACTGGGTTGGTGGGAAGTGCATCTAGTGGGTAGAAGCCAGGAATGCTGCTAAGCAACCTATCATGCTCAGGACAGCCCCGAGACCCCTAACAACAAACAATCACCCAGCCCCAATGACAAGGGTGTTGAGGTTAAGAACCCTGACCTAAAGCTTCCACCCCCTCTCTCTTTTCCTTGCAGTTTATTAGTTGAGGAAACCCGAGTTTGTGCAGGTCCGCAGAGTTCCCCTACGCGGGATTTGCTCCTCGAGTGCCCCTGGTGCAATCTAACGTGTTCCTGTGAACTCTGTGTTTCCTGTAACTGGGTGGTTGGATCTCTCACATTTTTCTCAAGGTGGTTCCTGTGCCCATGCCTCTCACAGACACAGGCATTTTCCTAGTGGGTGCACCACTGCCTCGAGCTGGGTCCTCATGGTGACCTGCATTGTAGACGGGGCACACCTGTGGGAAACATATCAGAGGAAAAGCACTTCGGGGGGCACAGACTCTGTTCTGGTGGCCCCATTTGGGCTCCCTGTGTGTTCTTCTTCCAACTGGGCTAGTCGTCCTCCACCTTAAGCAAGACATCTGTCCTTTTGTGGTTTTCAATCTGACACTAAGAAACTTGACATTTACACAGATGCAAGTTTTCAAAGCAGGTTCCAGGAATTAGTTATTCTTAATCAAATTAGCCCTTGAAACAATCTGGAAGCTCTCATGTCTGCAGCTGGCATGCTGTCCATCCATACTCCCCAGATCTACGGGGGCAATTCACACACAGCCCTCGCAGCAGCCCCCACAGCTTGTCCAAAAGCCAGATTCCTGCCATTCCAACAGTTGAGGACAAAACCACAGAGACAAAGGTAGAGAACGAGACTCATGCTTGTCAAGGAAAACAGCTCAGAGCCCTGCAATTTAATTTTTAAGACAGGTGAGGCCATCACCTGATAACTGGGCATAAAATAAGACACAGAGTCAGCAGCAAGAGGTGAAAATTCACAGCAGAAAGAGCAGAGGGACGACTTCAAAGCCCCAGTGGTCTGGGCCTATTTAGGGCAGAGATAAATAGCCTACTCAGCTCTGTTGCCCTTAGGACTGTAATTATAATCACTATCATCAGTGTCCAGGACACGTGTCTAAGTCATCAAGAGCAAGACAGGAGGAAAGTGAGTGCCAAAATGATGGAAGAAGAACTATTTATCACCCCCTGCTCTGGGCGCTGGGAGTACAAGATGTAAAGACACAGGCCCAGCCTTTGAGAAGTTTATGTGGGCACACAGGAAGGATTTCGGTGGGGTGAAATTCCATAAATGAGGGAGCACAGTAAGGTAGACCTAATGCAGCTTGAGAAAACTTCTAGGAGAAGCCGACAGCTGGGTTGAGCCCAAGGGGAACAGAAATTAGCCAGGTAGAAGGGTGATAATGGGACTCTCAGTTCAGACCCACAAGGGGCATGGCCTGGCGGACAGGTGGAGAGGAAGGCAGGGTCCCTGAGAACACTCTGCAGCAAACCAAGTGCTCAAAGTTTGTTCTCTGAGTTGTTGGGAGTTCTAAAGATTTTGAGTAGGGGAGGGACATAATGTGATTTACATTTTGGAAAAGGTTATTCTGGCTGAAAGGATCAGGACAGGAAGGGGAGCAAAAGCAAGGCTCTTTTAGTGGTTGGCAGTAACCCAGGCAAGCAAGGGGGTGGCCTGAAGGCAGTGGAGACGAAGAGGAAGGGGCAGGGGACGACGGGATTATCTCAGTTCATCTCCCAGAATACCGTCCCCTTTACAGGGTCAAAGCTGTCTCTTCGGGAGGAGACAGACTCCTGGTGCTGTTAAGGTCACAGATAGGGAGCGATGCTCTCTGGATGCCAACCCAGCTCTGTCTGACTCCTAGTGCCAAGCCCGTTCCAGGCTGGCGGGCCTGTCCTGCATTTTACATCTTCGATGAAATTATGCCCAATGGGATATGTAATTTTTTTTAAAGCAGGAAAGCAAAATATGTTTTGGGAAGATTTCTATAAAACAATTAAAACATCAAAGAGTGCATTCTCTGGAGAGAACCTGGTAACTCATGAAGCCAGTCTCCCGATGCCAAGTGGGGATTGTACAAGTGTGTGTTCCAGCCACTGGGAACATAGGCGCCAAGAGAGGCCCCTTCATTCAAGGGCTAGGGTGCCAGGGCAGGGTGGTGGTCCTTTAGGAGGGCTGTGTCTCACCGAAAGACCAATGGGGAGGTGAAAGGCTTTGAGAGAGAAGGACAGTGTGGGGAGCTTTTTAGAGAGGATAGAGCCAGGCCTGCTGCCCTGGGAAGGGGCTGGCTGTGTTTGCATGGTGACATTGGGCCCACCACCAGTGGCTCTTATTGAAAAGTGCAGTGGTCTCCACAGAAGAGGAGAATGGCATATTTCAACCTTTCTTCCTCTCTCTCTCATACATACATACACACTCTCTCTCTTTTTAAATGTAAAGAGCAAGGGCAAAATGTCTATTTGCACATCTGGCTTGTTCTTTAAATAGCTCATTCCAAGAAAGAAATATGTTCTCCTTGCCTTAATTTATGTTTCTACCTTTTGCTTCCAATAGGCCTGCAGGAGGAAAGAGGGAGGGAGGGGAAGCCTGAGGCCTTGCAGGGATTCGGCAATGGCTTTGGTACGCTGCTGCCTACACAGCAGCATTTAACCCAATTACAGGATAATAAGGGCTCAGACAAATTATCTGCAAATAGATATGTCTATATGTAAACCCTCATATTTGGAACGTGCGTCTGGAGCCAAAGAAAAGTTAAGTGCTTAGCCAGAGAGTGACTGAGCTCACAGTTTTTTCCCCCTTAGACCTGTGTGTGGAGATACTTGACTTGGATAAATAGGAAATCCCGGGTATGGGCTAGATCCAGATGAACAGTTTGATACAAGGAAGAAGAGACTGTGCTCCCAGACCATTGCCATCTGGGGTCTGTGCCTGCCCAGTGACCCAGGGGACACTGAGAGGCTTCGCTGGGTTGGCCCAGAGTGGCCCTCACACAGACTGTGGTCTCTGGGGGCTGCCTGGCCACCCTCCTCCCCTTCCTTCCCAGACAGCAAGGGCAGACCACCTAGACAAATGCTCACAGGCCAGCCCCAAATAAATTGCTGCAAGCCTAATTCACAAAGGCCATGGGCTGGGCTAAGGGCAAGTGGGGACAAAAGCAATGGAAGCTTTGTGCATTTTAGGATTCGAAGCCATCAACCAAAGAACTCCCATGCTCATCAGCCCCCACACTTTCACTGCACAACAGAGCAGGAAGCGGAGGTGCAGAGAGGAGCCTCAGGCTCTGGGCCACGAGGAAGCCAAGGCAGAAAGAACCCAGGTGCCACATCAGCAGTACAGGACTCTTTTTTGGGGACCCCCCCTCCAAGGAAGAACATGACTGGGAAGTAGAAAACTGTTCTGGGCAGCACACTCTTCTGTGAAAGCACAATCCAGAAGAAGCTGGAATTTGTTTTCTTTTTCTTCCCCTTTGTTTCCCTAATAATTTACCCCTAGAGGAAACTTTCACAAATATGAATTATATAATGCGCATAGCAAAGTGTGCATCGCATGGTGCAAAATCCCTTCATTGCCATGGGAGTATGTGTGCTTGAGGACACACAGGAGCACGATCGGGGTCTGCATGTGGGTCTGTGTGTGTCTGTGTGAGTGGGCGTCCCATAGTGGGCCCAGCACTGTGACCTCTGAACCACTGTGCTGCTTGGACAGTTCGCCCACTTCTCCATTCCACCATGTGCTTGCTGGGCTACAGTTTTCTGCATCAGGATGTGTTCTACTGCACCTTAAAAACTGTTTTCTTTAGACAGGGTGTTTGCTGTTTTATATGAGGCTATTGAAACCAGCCCACATGGAGGCCTTGGAAAATAGTTTTGATTCCCAGGGAGAGGGAAGTGTACCAACTGAGGCAGCTTTCTCAGAGGCTGTGGGGAGAGGGTGCTTTTCAG
This sequence comes from Cheracebus regulus, assembly GCA_963574635.1. NCBI lineage: Eukaryota > Metazoa > Chordata > Mammalia > Primates > Pitheciidae > Cheracebus > Cheracebus regulus. The sequence goes on along the minus strand of CAUYQU010082133.1, from coordinate 30,947 downwards.
GTGAGGCCTGCTAAAGACACCTTGACAATTTCCCTTGTCATTTCCAGGTGCGTTTCAAATCCGTTTGAGCATCAGCAAGGCTTTGAGGATGGTCAAGTCAGGGCCTGGTGGGGGGGTGGGGCTGGAGGAGGAAAGAAGCCCAGATGTCTGGCCTTAGAAGTCCTGTGTCTTAACTCTTGTAAGATGCCCCCAATCCAGCCAGGCCCCCTCCTGCCTGCTTCTCCCACCTGTTTTAGTACCAAGGTTTTAAATTCGGTTCAGTGTTCAAAGAGCAGCGGCAGCTGAGTATGGAGCAGGGCCGGGAACGGTGGAAAGACCAGGGTGTTATGTTTTTAGACAGGAGGCCTGGCTTTCGTCGGCTGTGAGGAGGTACCCAGGTGTTTTAGGCAGCCCCAGAGCAGGCCTGGCTGTCTGGAGTGGATTTCAGTTCTCATTTGCCAAACTACACTTTCAAGAGGTGTCAGATATCGAAAACCTCTCCCCCAAGCCAAAGCAAGCACTTGGGGAGGGAGAGGCACAGAAGGGGCTGGGGACCGTAGGAGAAGATGCTGGTTTTTAAAAAGGGAAAGAGAAATGTTCCTTCACATAGTGTTCCAGGTTGACTGTTTCTTTTTAAAATAATTGGTTAAGCTGTGCATAAAACCAGGTAAGTCTATTCTGCATTGCAAAGAAGCCTGGGCAGAGCCTGGGTCTTCCTGGCATAGGTGGGATTTTTGTAAACCAGAGCTTTACAACACAAGGCAGGGGCTGTGTCTTGGTGACCTAAGATGACCCACTTCTTAAGGGAAACCCAGAGGAAGAGAAGGAGGGGAATGACAGAAAAAGGTACAAGGAAGTATTAGAAGGAAGGGAGGAAGGAGAGAAAGAGGAGAAGAAGGGAGGAGGAGGAGAAGAAGGGGAGGATGAGGGAAAGCAGACGTGAGGACAGGTTTCTAACTCTGAGGTCTCAGGCCCCTCACCTGTACCAGAGACCAGGCTGGCAGAGCTTGAGCCCAGGCTGTCTCAGTGCCTCCGTCCTTAAGCATCAATAAATGCATTGACGGCTGCCCCCTCTATAGGGTTCAGCATTCTCTGTAATGACTCATGAAAGCATAAAATTAAGACATTCTGGGAAGCCAAGGGAATCTGGTTTAAAATGTGTGTTTGGGAATGGAAAGCATTAGAAGAATGCTTGTGTCTGGACTATTCTGTTGTTTTCGTCCCCTGTTTTCTCTTCAAATTAATGAATGAGTCACAGTGGGTAGGTCGTCTTCAAGCCTGTGAAATGCCTCCACAGGGGGTGTGGGGGAAGCTGGGATCTGACAGTCACAATTGCTCCAGCTTTTTGGACCATTTAGACCCATGGCTGTTTTTCCCTTCTTCTTTCTGTCTCCAGAGAAAGGATCTTTCCATTAATAAGCAACACAATTTGAATATGTTCCTCTTCCCTCCTTCCACCACCAGGACTAGACCGCCCACCTTGAATAAAACCCAGCCAAGTTACAGGATTTGCAGGCCAGATTGCCCTGGATCTCAGCATGGTGCAGAATCTGGGAGGCCAGTTCCCATCTAGTTAAAGCCCTTGCTTTGCCCCACACACCTTTGATTCATCCCCCAGTGTCTGCCTTTGGTCAGCTCCCCAAACCAAGGGCATCCCTTCAGGGTGCACAGACATAGCTTGTCAACCATCAGAGGGTTAAAGAACAAGGTACAGAAGAGCCCCTTTTGCCACAGGTGCCTTACCTCCTTTCTCCCTGAGGTGAGTCCCTCCCTTCTCTTGCACTTCGAGGACTCCGCTCCTCCAGGGCCCATTGTCCAGGCCCCTTGGCCCTGCCCTGCCAAGCTTGCTGTGGTCCCACACAGCACTGAGCCCCTGGGACTTTCACGAGTGGGTCATGCCCCACGATTATCTCTTGAGGGAGTCCCTCTTTTTTCTGCCTCCATAAAAACAGCTGTTCCTGAATGCTGGCATTAGGAATTATTGTGATGAAAGAAGGAGAAAGAGGAGAAGAAGGAACATGTCATTTGAAGAGCACCATGAGCCTTCCCAAAGCCCTGTACAGTTCCTGCCCCTGCCCGCAGATGGCTAAGTGGCATCCTAGACTTGCGGTGCCGCCACCACCCTCACCCCGCCTCCAGTGTCCCTGGGGAAAGACACCACAACTCCTTTCATGCAGCATTACTATGTACCTGGAGTTTTTCCTTAAGCCCCCACAGAACCCTGCCATTGAATCAGGAAACTGTTGAGGCTTGGGGAGGTTACTAAGCAGCCCAAGGTCACCTACCCAGAGAGTCGGGAAGCCAGATTCACTTCTGGATTCATCAATTTCCCAAGCAGGAGCTGACTGCCTCCTGAGCCCCAGAAACATCATCCCAACCTCTAACTCCTTTTTCTTCTTCTAGAAGACAGAACTGGCACCATCTACGGCCCACTGCTCTCAGAGCCCTGGCCCACAGGCTCAGTCTTGAAAGTACATCTTAGCTTGAAGCAGGGCAGTCTTCTGTGCCCAGATGAGACCTGCTGGGGAGGGAATGGCAGAGAGAGCTGGAGAACTAAAATGCACCCACATTTCCCCCTCTCTCCCCATCCCAGCCGATGTCCAAAATGCCTGAGTTTGTTGTGCCAAAATTAGGCAAAGAACATTTATGCCTTATTACCAAGCCACATAGCAACAACTAAGCAAATGATTAAATATGCATCAGATTACCTTCACTGTACGTTTGATTTAATTACAATTCTAAAATTCCAAATACATATATTCCATCTTTATAGATTCTTGCTTGTTGAGTATGGTCATTTACTCAAAATAAATTGAGGAAACATTGTTTATATATGCCAGTTTCAAAGCCAGTAGAGAAAAGCTGATGTTTATGTAAGATGTGATTATAAAATAATGACTGTGTTTTTTCAGCAAACAGAGTAGGACTCCAAAGACATTCCACTGGAAAGCTCCATCCAGTTCCAGTGGAGCTGCCATCGCTCAAGTTCCTTGTGGCGTCTCTTTTGGATTTGCCTTCAGAGTCCATTTGTGTGGGCCACATGGAAAAAAAAATAAACCACTCCGCCCCACCTCGTTATTGACCAAAAAGTTTCATTACCCAGTTCGATTACTCACCTAATTCACTGGGATTGGCTTCAAATGATTTTCAGTTGCTTCTAACTATCAGATCAACCCTGAAATGGTGAGAATTCGCAGGCTTTGAAGGACATTTCCAAGTACACTGAGCAGGCTCTGAGAACTATCCCAACAGAGTCCAGATCCAGTTGGGTTGGCGGCAAGGTCAGTGTTGAGCTGAACCTTGAAGGATAAGAAAGCTCTGAGTGACCATATAAGCACTCTACAATTTACCAAGTACTTTTTCCACCTAGCCCTTCTTTGGAGTCTTGCAACAGTGGGAGGTGCTGTGATGATCACGTGATGGTAGGTGAGTAATTTAAAGCCCAGAGGGAAATCATTCATCCCAGTCCCATAGCTAGTAAACAACTAACAGAACTGGAACTTGCATGCACAGTGTCCACCTTCCCCTGCTGTCCTGCAGGATCTCAGGAGGCAGAAGCCAGTGAGTAGGCTGGGCTGCCTGGAAAAGAGGAGTCCTGTAAACAAGAGGAGGAAGGCAAGGCCCAGGGGGTAGGTTGGGCTGGATTCTGGGGAACTGTTGGTGACAGGTTAAAGAGCAAGGCAGAGATCAAATGCTGTAGCTCCTGGACACAGACCAGTGGTGGAGACAGCATGGGACCCTCAACATGGTTGGCTCTTTCTAGACCTGGACACCAAGAGGTTCTGAGATGCCCTAACATGATGAACCCCAAAGGCTGTTTCACTAAACATCTGCCTAAACCAGCCTCTCTGACTTTCCTGAATATGAGAGGTTGATTCTCTGCAGCCAGAGTTCTGCTGGTGGCCCAGATATATTAAATGGCAGCCTCACATGCGGCAGGGAAGGTGGCAGTGAGCAATGTGAGTGGTGGCCAAGTGTGGGTACATCGGATCCCCTGGGGACATGTTTGTTTTTTCTGGAACCATCCTGATTGATTCCCAATATCATGGGTGTAGGGTTTCTGCTGAAATTGTCCTGTGGTTCAGTTGAGTATCTGTCTATTCTGCATTGTTTTTACTTGGGCAGCATCCTGGCTTGGTTCCTGGGCCTCCCGAGAAACTTTACAAACTCCCAAATACTCTGTAATAAACTTTTTGTCATGTCAACTAGCTAGAATAGACTCTGGTGTCTGCAATTAAGCACTTTGGTCAATCCGTCCTTCCATACATTGCACAGACGTATTCTTTTCTTTAAACAATTTATTCAACATCTACTAGTATCAAGATTTGTGTTTTGATGTGCATTTTTCTTGTATAATACAACTGCCTTGTGACATAATACCCACTAAAAGAGGAACACACTGAAGCTCAGAGAGGTTAAGAAACATATCTCAAGCTACAGAGCTAGATTTGGACAAGATTTTCCAGTTGTCTACCACTTTCCCATGGTCTGAGAAAATGATGCACTGGTAAAGGAACAAAGGTGTGTGTGTCTTTTTAGAGACAGGAAGTCCAGTGGGCCAGAGCGTTTTTGAGAGGCCCTGGCTGCACAACCTCAGGATGGATTTGATGATGAGAAACAGGCAAGGAACAGAGAGGAGGCTAAATTGGGCTGTTGTCCTCATCAGGTACACCCTATCTTTGGGTGTGCCTTGCTTACTAATGGTGATGGATTCTGTAAAATGAGGCCAGATTCTTGCAAATTGAGATATGATTTTAAAGACATCTCGACAGGTCACTATTCACAAGACTACTCCAGAATCTCCTTTTATCACGGGAAGAAGCCTTTTGTAATCACAGTGTCCCCTCTGCTTTCCTTTGTAATTCAAGATTTTTGCGGATGGAGGCATTGCACAGTGGGGTCCACCTTCCTTCTCTGCAGCCTCACCAAGGCTTCCCAGTGCTCTCCGGGCAAGAGGCTAAGGCAAGAGGAGGGGGAGTGTTTTAGTTCCAAAAATGTCCCCTCTCTTTGAAGCTGGTGAATTCTTTCTGTGCTTAGTTCTTTGGAATAAAGGTCGAAAGCCCAGAGCCCACTTTCTCTACTTTAGCAACAAGGAACTGAAAATATGGAGGGCAATGATATACTCAATGGGTTCAGCCTTCCCATTTCCGGTTCCCTCCGTGACTTCCGGTTCCCCCCATGGCTCCAGGCAGGATGCCTCCCCTGCCTAGCAGGAGTAGGGTCCTCAGCAGCCAGAGGAGCGCTCTTGGCAGCCCTGGCCTGGGACAGTCCCTGGGAGGCCCCTCCCACCCCCTTCACTCCCTTACCCCCTCACCTCCTTCAGTATCTTCACCTCCTTCACCCCCTTGCTCTCTCACCCCTCACCTTCCTCATCTCTTCACCCTACCCTCCACTCCTCCCAAATTCTCCCAGCCCCTTTATAGCCCTAACTCCTCTAATGTCTCTTACTCCTTCAATCCCCAGTCCTTCAGTTCGTCCCTCCCCTCTCCTTCCTCTTCCTTCCCCCTCATCTCCCTGTCTCAGCCCCTTACTCCTTCCCTCCCTGTACCCTGCTACCTTTGCATCTCTGCACCTTGGATTCTCCACACAGTTGCTTCTCCACCTCATCTGCAACCAGCTCCTTCTAACAGAGGCTGGTCTGGTGAAACCAGACCCAGACCAATTTTCTGTAGATCCTGATGTGATCAATAGTCTTGACCCTGAACATTGGTGTTGGGCTTCAGGGCAGGAGTGTGGGCTTTGGAGTCAGACAACACTGGTTCCAATCTCGGTGTTGCCACTTAGGACCTGTGTAGTTTGACCTTTGGGAAATGATTTCCTCCTTTGTGATAAGAAAATAATAATCAGGCTCACTTCATGGATTTATTTTGAGGACTGAGTGTAATAAAGCATGCAACGAACATAGGACTGTCATGAATTAATGACTGACAAATGTTAATGCTCTCATGATCAAATGCCAATAAAATATTTCAAGAATCTCTCTTGAAATTATATCTGTAATGTTCTAGGATTTGTTAATTATATCTGGGGTTCAAGAAGATTTACAGGATGCTGATATTATCATGTCAATTCAAATTGCATCAACATCTATTCATTCAACTTATATTTACTGAGCACCTACCAAGAGCCAGTTACTCTGCCAGGAGCTGAAAACACAACTGGGCTGCCATGTATAATTATACAGGTTGTGAACTGCACAATTTCAGGTGCCTAGTCACATCCTAATCTGTGGAAATGCCCCCCATGCCCTGGAACTGTGCAGTGAACAACCTGTGTGGCCATAGAGGTGCCCTATCTGCTCTCCACTCAAATCATCCCACCAATATATAATTCAGAACTCAGATGTGTATAATGAGGAAAAGGCAAAAGAGGGCTGGAGTGAGGTCCAAACCATGTAGAACCTCATTGGCTGTGTTAAAGACTCGGATTTTTATCTTTGGAGCAATGGGAAGCCATTGGAGGATTTTATATATTTTTTTAAATTTCTGGGATACATGTGCAGAACGTGCAGGTTTCTTACATAGTTATACACGTGCCACGGTGATTTGCTGAATCTATCATCCCATCATCAACATTAGGTATTTCTCCTAATGCTGTCCCTCCCCTAGCCCCCCACCCCCTCACAGGCCCCAGTGTGTGATGTTCCCCTCCCTGTGTTCATGTGTTCTCATTGTTTAACTTGCACTTATGAGTGAGAACATGCAGTGTTTGGTTTTCTGTTCTTGTGTTAGTTTACTGAGAATGATGGTTTCCAGCTTCATCCATGTCCCTGCAAAAGACATGAACTCATCCTTTTTATGGCTGCATAGTATTCCGTGGTTTATATGTGCCACATTTTCTTTATGCACTCTATCTTTGATGGGCATTTGGGTTGGTTCCAAGTCTTTGCTATTGTGAACAGTGCCTCAATAAACATATGTGTTCATGTGTCTTTATAACAGAATGATTTATAATCCTTCGGATATATACCCAGTAATGGGATTGCTGAGTCAAATGGTATTTCCAGTTCTAGATCCTTGAGGAATTGCCACACTGTCTTCCACAATGGTTGAACTAATTTACACTCCCACCAACAGTGTAAAAGCATTCCTATTTCTCCACATCCTCTCTAGCATCTGTTGTTTCCTGATTTTTTAATGATCACCACTCTGACTGGTATGAGATGGTATCTCATTGTGGTTTTTATTTGCATTTCTCTAATGACCAGTGATGATGAACTTTTTTTCATATGTTGGTTAGCTGCATATATGTATCCTTTTGAGAAGTGTCTGTTCATATCCTTCACCCACTTTTTGATGGGGTTGTTGCTTTTTTTCTTGTTAATTTGTTTAAGTTCTTTGTAGATTCTAGATATTAGCCCTTTGTCAGATGGGTAGATTGCAAAATTTTCTCCCATTCTGTTGGTTGCCTGTTCGCTCTAATGATAGTTTCTTTTGCTGTGCAAGCTGTTTAGTTTAATTAGATCCCATTTGTCTATTTTGGCTTTTGTTGCCATTGCTTTTGGTGTTTTAGTCGAGAAGTCCTTGCCCATGCCTGTGTCCTGAACAGGACTGCCTAGGTTTTCTTCTAGGGTATTTATGGTTTTAGGTATTACATTTAATTCTTTACTCCATCTTGAGTTAATTTTTGTATAACATGTAAGGAAGGGATCCAGTTTCAGCTTTCTGCATGGAGGAAATTGCATCAACATCTACTCATTCAACTGACATTTAGTGAGTTTTCCCAGCACAATTTATTATATAGGGAATCTTTTCCCCATTGCTTGTTATTATCATGTTTGTCCAATATCAAATGGTTGTAGATGTGTGGCAATATTTCTGAGACCTCTATTCTGTTCCATTAGTCTATATCTCTGTTTTGGTACCAGTACCATGTTGTTTTGATTACTATAGCCTTGTAGTATAGTTTCAAGTCAGGTAGCATGATGCCTCCAGCTTTGTTTTTTATGCTTAGGATTGTCTGACTATGTGGGCTCTTTCTGGTTCCATATGAATTTAAGGTTTTTTGTTTCTTTGTTTTTTTCCCAATTCTGTGAATAAAGTCAATGGTAGCTTGATGGGGATAGCATTGAATCTATAAATTACTTTGGACAGTATGGCAATTTTCACGATATTGATTCTTCCTAACCATGAGCATGGAATGTATTTCCATCTGTTTGTGTCCTCTCTTATTTCCTTGAGCAGTGGTTTGTAGTTCTCCTTGAAGAGATCCTTCACATCCCTTGTTAGTTGTATTCCTGGGTGTTTTATTCTCTTTGTAGCAATTGTTAATGGGAATTCACTCATGATTTGGCTCTCTGTTTATCTGTTATTGGTGTATAGAAATGCTTGTGATTTTTGCACATTGATTTTATATACTGAGACTTTGCTGAGGTTGCTTATCAGCTTAAGGAGATTTTGGGCTGAGACAATGGGATCTTCTAAATATACAATTATGTCATCTGCAAATAGAGACAATTTGACTTCCTCTTTTCCTAAATGAATACCCTTTATTTCTTTTTCTTGCCTGATTTCCCTGGCCAGAACTTCCAATACTATGTTGAATAGGAGTGGTGAGAGAGGGCATCCTTGTTTTGTGCCAGTTTTCCAAGGGAATGCTTCCAGTTTTTGCCCATTCACTATGATATTGCTGTTGGTTTGTCATAAATAACTCTTATTATTTTGAGAAATGTTTCATAAATACCTAGTTTTTTGAGAGTTTTTAGCATAAAGGGATTTTGAATTTTGTCAAAGGCCTTCTCTGCATCTATTGAGATAATCATGTGGTTTTTGTCTTTAGTTCTGTTTATATGATGGATTACATTTATTGATTTGCATATGTTGAACCAGCCTTGCATCTCAGGGATGAAGCTGACTTGATTGTGCTGGATAAGCTTTTTGATGTGCTGTTGGATTCGATTTGCCAATATTTTACTGAGAATTTTCACATCAACATTTATCATGAATATTGGTTTGAAATTTTTTCTTTAGTTCTGTTTCTGCCAGGTTTTAGTACCAGGATGATGTTGGCCTCATAAAATGAGTTAGGGAGGATTCCCTCTTTTTGTATCATTTGGAATAGTTTCAGAAGGAATGGTACTGGGTCTTCTTTGTACCTCTGCTAGAATTTGGCTGTGAACCTGTCCAGTCCTGGACTTTTTTTTTTGGTTGGTAGGCTATTATTTGCTGTCTCAATTTCAGACCTTGTTATTGGTCTATTCAGGGATTCGACTTCTTCCTGGTTTAGTCTTGGGAGCATGTAAGTGTCCAGGAATTTATCCATTTCTTCTAGATTTTCTGGTTTATTTGCATAGAAGTGTTTATAGTATTCTCTGATGGTAGTTTGTATTTCTGTCAGATCCATGATGATATCCTCTTCATCATTTTTTTTTATTGCATCTATTTGATTCTTCTCTCTTTTCTTCTTTATTAGTCTGGCTAGTGGTCTTTCTATTTTGTTTATCTTTTCAATAACCAACTCCTGGATTCATTGATTTTTTGAAGGGCTTTTTGTGTCTCTATGTCCTTCAGTTCTGCTCTGATCTTAGTTATTTCTTGTCTTCTGCTAGCTTTTGAATTGGTTTGATCTTGCCCCTCTAGTTCTTTTAATAAACATGATGTTAGAGTGTTGATTTTAGATTTTTCCTCATTTCTTTTGTGGGCATTTAGTGCTATCAATTTCTGTCTAGACACTGCTTTAAATGTGTCCCAGAGATATTGGTACATTGTGTCTTCATTCTCATTGGTTTCAAAGAACATCTTTATTTCTGCCTTCATTTCATTATTTATCCAGTAGTCATTCAGGAGCAGGTTGTTCAGTTTCCATGTAATTGTGTGGTTTTGAGTGAGTTTCTTAATCCTGAGTTCTAATTTGCTTGCCCTGTGGTCTGTGAGACTGTTTGTTATGATTTCTGTTCTTTTGCATTTGCTGAGTAGTGCTTTACTTCTAATTATGTGGTCAATTTAAAAATAAGTGCTATGTGGTACTGAGAAGAATATACGTTCTGTGGATTTGGGGTGAAGAGTTCTGTAGATGTCTATAAGGTCCTCTTGGTCCAGATCTGAGTTCAAGTCCTGGATATTCTTGTTAATTTTCTGTCTCATTGATCTGTCTATTACTGACAGTTGGGTGTTAAAGTCTCCCACTATTATTGTGTAAGAGTCAAAGTCTCTTTGTAGTTCTCTAAGAATTTGATTTATGTATTTGGGTGCTCCTGTATTGGATGCATATATATTTAGAATAGTTAGCTCTTCTTGTTGCATTGATCCCTTCACCATTATTATGTAATGCCCTTTTTTGTCCCTTTTGATCTTTGTTGGTTTAAAGTCTGTTTTATCAGAGACTGGGATTGCAACCCCTGCTTTTCTTTTGCTTTCCATTAGCTTGGTAAATATTCCTCCATTTCTTTATTTTGAGCCTATGTGTGTCTTTTCACTTGAGATGGTTCTCCTGAATACAGCACTCCAATGGATCTTAACTCTTTATTCAATTTGCCAGTCTCTGTCTCTTAATTGGGGCATTTAACCCATTTACATTTAAGTTTAATATTGCTATATGTGAATTTGATCCTGCCATTATGATGCTAGCTGGTTATTTTGCCCATTAGTTGGTGTAATTTCTTCATAGCATTGATGGTCTTTATAATTTGGTATTTTTTGCAGTGGCTGGTACTGGTTGTTCCTTTCCATATTTAGTGCTTCCTTCAGGAGCTCTGGTAAGGGAGGCCTGGTAGTGACAAAATCTCTCAGCCGTTGCTTGTCCATAAAGGATTTTATTTCTCCTTCACTTATGAAGCTTAGTTTGGCTGGATATAAAATTCTAGGTTGAAAATTATTTTCTTTAAGAATGTTGAATACTGGCACCCCCACTCTCCTCTGGCTTGTAGGGTTTCTGCTGAGAGATCTGCTGTGAATCTGATGGGCTTCCCTTTGTGGGTAACCTGACCTTTCTCTCTGGCTGCCCTTAGCATTTTTTCCTTCATTTCAACCCTGGTCAATCTGATGACTGTGTGTCTTGGGGTTGTTCTTCTCGAGGAGTATCTTTGTGGTGTTCTCTGTATTTCCTGAATTTGAATGTTGGCCTGCCTTGCTAGGTTGTGGAAGTTCTCCTGGATAATATCCTGAAGAGTGTTTTCCAACTTGGTTTCAGTCTCCCTGTCACTTTCAGGTACATCAATCAAATGAAGATTTGGTCTTTTCACATAATCCCATATTTCTTGGAGGCTTTGTTCATTTATTTTTACTCTTTTTTTTCTAATCTTGTCTTCTCACTTTATTTCATTGAATTGATCTTCAATCTCTGATATGCTTTCTTCCTCTTGATTGATTTGGCTATTGAAACTTATGTATGTTTCATGCAGTTCTCGTGCTGTGTTTTTCAGCTCTATTGGGTCATTTATGTTCTTCTCTAAACTGGTTATTCTAGTTAGCATTTCTGGTAACTTTTTCTTAAGGTTCTCAGCTTTTTTGCATTGGGTTAGAACATGCTCTTTTAGCTTGCAGAAGTTTGTTATGACCCACCTTCTGAAGCCTGCTTCTGTCAAGTTGCCAAACTCATTCTCCATCCATTTCTGTTTCCTTGCTGGCAAGGAGTAGTGATCACTTGGAGGAGGAGAGGTATTCTGTTTTTTGGAATTTTCAGCCTTTTTTTCACTGGTTTCTTCCCATCCTCCTGGACTTATCTACCTTTGGTCTTTGAAGTTGGTGACCTTTGGATGGGGTCTCTGAGTGGACATCCTTTCTGTTGCTGTTGAAACTATTTCTTTCTGTTTGTCAGTTTTCCTTCTAATAGTCAGGCCTCTCTTCTGCAGGTCTGTTGGAGTTTGCTGGAGGTCCACTCTTGACCCTGCTTGCCTGGGAATCACCAGCATGGGCTGCAGAACAGCAAAGATTGCTGCCTATTCCTTCCTCAGGTTGCTTCATCCCAGAAAGGTACCTGCCAAATGCCAGCCAGAGCTCTCCTGTGTGAGATGTATGTTGGCCCCCACTGGGAGGTGTTTCCCAGTCAGGATACATGAGGATCAGGGAGCCACTTGAGGAGGCAGTCTGTCCCTTATCAGAACTCGAATGCTGTGCTGGGAGATCTGCTGCTCTCTTCAGAGCTGCCAGGCAGGGATGTTTAAGTCTGCTGAAGCTGTACCTATACCCCCACTTTTTCCCAGGTATTCTGTCCCAGGAAGGTGGGGATTTTATTTATAAGTCCCTGCTAGGCTGTTGCCTTTTTTTAGAGATGCCCTGCCCAGGGATGCAGGAGTCTAGTGACACAGTCTGCCTGCAGAGGCCTTGCTGAGCTGCTGTGGGCTCCACCTAGTTTGAATTTTCCAGTGACTTTGTTTACACTGTGATGTTAAACCTCGAGCCTCAGCAATGGCAGATGCCTCTCCCTGTACCCCGCTGAAATGTCCCAAGTCGAGTTTAGACTGCTGTGCTGGCTGTGAGAATTTCAAGCCAGTGAATCTTAGCTTGCTGGTCTTCATCAGGGTGGGACCCACTGAGCCAGATCACTTGGCTCCCTGTCTTCAGCCCCCTTTCCAGGGGAGTGAACAGTTCTGTCTCACTGGCATTCCAGGCACCATGGGGGTATGAAAAACAAAACTGTTGTGGCTAACTTGGGGTCTGGTCAAATGGCCACCCAGTTTTGTGCTGGAAACCCAGGGCCCTGGTTTTGCAGACACTGGAGGGGATCTCCTGGTCTGTGGTTTGTGAAGACCATGGGAAAAGTGCAGGCTCTGGGCCAGAGTGCAAGTCCCTAATGGCTTCCCTTGGCTAGGAGGGAGAGGCCCCTTGCCCTTCCTGGCTGAGACAACGCCCCACTCCACTTTGGCTTGCTCTCCTCGGGCTGCACCCACTGTCCAACCAGTCCTAATGAGATGAACCAGGTACCTCAATTGGAAATGTGGAGATCACCCACTTTCTACCTCGATCTTGCTGGGAGCTGCACACCAGAGCTGTTCCTATTTGGCCATCTTGCCAGCAAATCTTTTTTTTTTGAGATTGAGTCTTGCTTTGGCCAGGCTGGAGTGCAGTGGTGAGATCTTGGCTCACTGCAACCTCCGCCTCCCGGGTTCAAGTAATTCTCCTGCCTCAGGCTCCCAAGTAGCTGGGACTGTAGGCGCGCACCACCAAGCCCAGCTAATTTTTGTATTTTTAGTAGAGACAGGTTTCACCATGTTGGCCAGGATGGTCTTGATCTCTTAACCTCATGATTCACCCACCTTGGCCTCCCAAAGTGCTGAGATTACAGGCCTGAGCCACCACGCCTGGCCCAGCCATTGGAGGATTTCTAAAGGGGAACAACGCAATTCAATTTGCATTTTTAAAATATACTCTGGCTGATATGTAGAGAATGGATTACAGGGACAAACATGGAAGCAAGGTGTTCTTCATGAGGATTTTCCAGGAGAAAAAATGGTTATAGCTTGGACTGGGTGGCAGGAAAAGAAGAAAAGAGAAACAAATTAAAGAGTTTACAAGGGCTGAGGGTGGAGACAAGAAGGATTAGATGGAGGCTGGACGTGTTTTCTGAGAGGGGAGCCAGGAGGAAGACCGTGTTTGCTCCAGACTTCCTAGCAAAATCTTCTGTGAAGGGCTTTATGGTGCTCCTTCTGTTTCTGTCCCTTGGGACACTTAACGTTTCCTCAGCAGCTGCAAGAGCCAAGCTATAAAGGGCAAGCAGGGAAGGGGGTGGTGGGGCATGCTTGGGGACGGAACTCCGGCTCAAAACCCTGGCTCAGGAGGATGCTATGATCTCAATCAGGCCAAGGTCATGCCCAAGTCAGGAGCTATACTGAAAGCCTCAACACAGAGCTGCAATCCTCATCCACAGGTGACAGCAAATCCAGTTTTGAATTCCCTACAGGAAGTTACCTTTATGGAAACCTGCCTGAGGCACTGGAAAGATGAGTCAACCCAGGCACCAGAGGCCTGTGAGACCTCAGAAATCTGTTGGAAAGCCTATTATTAGACTTCTAAACTGACTTAATCTAACCCGCAGAGGCACACCCTACCTGTATACAAATCTCCTTTCCACCCTTGACATTGAAGCCATGAGTCACTGACGTCTCTCCAGCTTCCAAATCTAGTTCCGCTCTGGAGAAATTACCTAGGGAGGAGTTGACACCTCTGAGGGCAAAGGTCCCACAAAGATCAACTGCCCTGATTCTCCACCACAAAGGGTGACAATGGGCTGCTGCCCTGGCAAACAGGCCACCTCCTCCCCGGAGGACAGCTGGACCTCTCCAAAGTTCAGCTGCAGATCCAAGCCTCAGAGTGGGTCACATGGTGAGGGAGTGGCAGGGTGCCAAATAACCCAGTGGATATTTACAAAATGGCCTGGAAAGCAGGTCAGGGCCAAGCTTTACCAAAAATTCAGTCTTTCAAAAGTGTAACAGTGAGATGTAGGCTTTCCATCAAAAGACTTCAAAGCACGTTGTCTTTTAGTGTGTGCTATCCCTCTATCCCTCTGTTCATTCATTCATTCATTCAGAAAATGTGAGTAGAGCATCTTGTGTTTGGCAATGTGCTAGATCCTAGGAAGAATTCAGACACTGAGAGGGGCAGGGTTGCTACCTGTCGGGAGTTTGCATTCTAGTGTGTCGGGACCTAGCAGTCTCTCTTTACCCAAGGTCTGAAAGCTTCTGCTTATTGTCCAGAAGTGTCCCTATCATTCTTCTCAACCTCGAAAGAAGGTGCGTTAAAAAAATAACCAGTGCACCCCCTGACTGTAATGAGACTTGCCCAGCAGGAACCAGGGTACTCCTGGAGTATTCAGCCAAAGTGAATAATAACCATGAGCTCCAGCCCTCGTGGACAGGATGTAGAATGGATTAGTAAGTAGGGCTTGCCAATACCCAGAGAAGTAAGTAGTAATAAAAATAGCTAACATTTAAGCTTTACATGTGCTATAACTAATTTAGTGTCCATAACCACCTTATGAAATAGGTATGATGATTTTTATTGATATATAACTTTTGTACATATGGTGATATTTTGTTACATGCATAGAATGTATAATTATTGAGTCAGGGTATTTAGGATAACTACTGACTCAAGTATTTATCATTTGTATGGCTTCAGAACATTTCACTTTCTCACTTTTGGCTATTTTGAAATGTACAATACATTGCTGTTAACTACAGTTACCCTATTCCACTACTGAGCATTAGAACTTATTCCTTCTAACTGTATGTTTATATCTGTTAACCAACCTCTCTCTGTCCTCCACACCCCATACCTACAACCTTTCTAGCCTCTGGTATCTATCATTCTACTCTTCACCTCCACGAGATCAACTTTTTAAAAAGCTCCCACATATGAGTAAGACCATGCAATGTTTGTCTTTCCATGCCTGGCTCATTTCACTTACCATAATGACCTCCAGTTCCATCCATGTATGCTCTGCAAATGACAGGAGCTCATTCTTTTTTTAATGGCCAAATAGCATTTAAATGGGTATGATGATGACTTTGACTCTGCAGATGAGGATGCTGAGACAGAGAGTGTGGTTAAACGGCTTGCCCAGTGCCATGCAGGTAGCAAGTGGCAGAGCCAGGATCCACACCGTGGCACCTGGCTCCAGGGCAGTGCCCTAACTGCCTCTCCTGGGAGTGCCCCCTGCAGAGAAGCACAAATGCAATGTGAGCAAGTATTTCCACGCATCCACATTGCCCTCCTTGCAGGGAGCCAGGATTGGCACATCAGTGAAAGACAGTAGATAAGGGGTTTCTGGACAAGACCAGAGGACTGTGCCTGTGGGGTTGGGAGACAGTGACTGATTGAACGACTGTCTTCAAGGGGAAGCAGTGACTGGCTTGGTGTTACCCTAGAGGGGCATGTCCTTGAGGAGGGCCACAAGGCATGGAGTTTGCCACCTAGAATATTGGAACCAAACATTCCAACAAAGATGCCCTCAGCCTCGTCCTACTGAGCATGTTCATCAGTGACTTGAATACACAGAGGAGAGGCTGGGCCTATGGAGGCTGCAGAGGCAGGAGGGAGAGCCGGTGCAAGCCACTTAGACCTCTGTCTCCCGAGCTGGTGGTCTCCCTGGAGGAGGAGAGAAGATGACTACGACTTCAATAAGATGACTTCTGGGAAACAAAAGCAGTCACTGCTTAGCAGAAGGAGGCATTGATTGGCAGGTAGGACCTGGCTGGATGCTGTTTTTGTGGCCTCCTGTCCCAGTCCTAGACACTCTGGAGCCCGGACTTTAAATCCCATAAGGCCCCTGGCTGAGTCAGCCCCAAAAGGCTGCTTAGCCTGTCGGCTGCTTCCTGTGACTGGATCCCTCAGAAGTAACAGCAGAAATGAAATTTGTGAGCAGAGGCTCAGCTGGGACCAGAGTCGGCTCTGTTGGTTTGGTTTGCACTGTCACCTCCAACCCATGTGAATGCCTGGGAGTCTCCTGTTAAGTCCACTCCAAAGCCTCAGCTAAAAGACATCCATGTCACTGCTACTTACGTATTAGCAGGAATTAGTTTATTGGTTCCCAGGCCAGGGACTAAGAAACATAGAATTGAGAGAGGGTAGCATTTTTTTTTTCCTAAGTGGGAGAGGCTGAGGAACCACCCAAGACAGACTGGCATCCAGGGGCCTCTGCAAATCCAGGTGGGAGGATGGATTACCTCCCATTGCTGTTAGTTTCCTAACAAATGACCACAAACTCTGTGGCTTAAAACAATACCCACTTATTATCTGACAGTTCTATAGGTCGGGAATCTGGCACAGCATGGCTCAGCTTCGGGTCTTATGGTCCAAAATCAAGGTATCCACCAGTCTGGGCCCTGATCCAGAGGCTGTAGAAGAGAATTTAGGATCCAGCCCCTTTGTGATGTCATCCAAGAGCCTCTCTCTGCTCTGTAGAGCCACCCTCGCCACTGCTCCCTCCGGCTTCACACAACAAAAGTGGGTCACGTTCTTCTCATACTTCGAATCTCTCTGACTTCCCTCTGCCATATCTCTTCTGCCTTTCTCCCTTGCCTCATCTCTCTGACTCCAGCCAGAGAAAGTTATCAGCTTTTAAGGCCCCCTGTGATTAGAATGGGCCATGTTTTCATGTACCCTGTGGCAAGCTTTTATTTAAAAAAAAATTTTGTAGCATTTGTTGACCTATAGCTGTATGGGCTAAAAAAAAAATATCTCAAAAGACAAAGGATAGAAAATAAGTGGTAACTCCCTACCCTACACCCACAGATGCACATGTGCATACGCGTACATGTGCACACACACAGAGAGAGGCCCGCACATGCGCACATGCTGATGCCTACATTGCACTATTCCTGCAATATAACACACATTGAGTAGATGTCATGAGTACCATCACGAGCTACCCCAGCCTAGGGATATAATGGTCCCCCCATAACAGTGACAAGATAGTATTTCCTCACTCGTGCATCAACGGTGTGCACCACTGCCAGGAGTGGCGGGCCCTGCTCTTTCCTTCCCTCACAGCTTAGCTGTAGAGAAGGACGAGTGACCTCTGGAACATAGCATCAGGAGGGGCACGATAGGAGTCAAAAGAAAGTGTATGAGCCCCACTCCGAAGAGGTGAGGGTACATCCTAGTTTCCTCTCCACAGACACTTTTCTTCGGCTTCATTCCCCTAGAGTGAAGGTATCCACCAGTCTGGACCCTTATCCAGAGGCACGGTCCCCCTGCCCCCATGACTCCACTTCCAAATGGGACTGATGACACATCACCCCCGCAGGAGACCCAGGGCTGGCGTGGCAGAGATGCTCAGGGGCACGCCTGCCTGCCAGCTGGTTCTCCCTGCTCCAGGGTGTGTGTCTCAGTGTGTCTGTGTATCGAGAGTCACACACACACTTACGCACAGACATGTGCACACACACTCCAGGGCTTACTGCCAAGATCCTTTCCCTCCTGTCTGTATCCTCTTCTGTCTATTCCTCACTGGGCCATGGAGGGCCTTGGTGGGCCAGGAACCTCTGTTTGGCACCTACATGACTCCATGCCTCAGAGAGAAGGGGTGAGACAGAAGCATCCTTTGAGCTGGGAGAGCTGCCCTGCCCGCCCCCACTCCTTGCTTCTCCTCCTAGCTTTCTATCCTATCCAGAGGTGGAGGCTCCATCTAACGCCAGCCCCTGCCTGTCCAGAGACACCCCATGATGTACTCCAGGCCTCATGAGGGAGGTTCCCAAATGTGACACAGGCATTTGATTCCACTTAATAGGATGTGTCAGGAACAGTTCTAGCTGTGCGTAACAGGATACCCACATTTTAATAATTTTACCATAAATACATGAAATTATCTCACAAAAATAAAAGGCCCAGATAGCTGGTCCCAGGGCATAGTGGCTCAGGGATGTCCCCAGATCCAGGCTTTTCCCAGCATCTTCCTCTGCTGTCCTCATCCTGACTGCACGGGGTGCCCCATTGTCACAAGAGAGCGGCCACAGCTTCAAACGTTACACCTTCACACAATAGCATTCCAGGCAGATAGGGGTGATGCCGGGGCTTTGTTTCCACATGGCTTCTGTTCCAGGTGTGAGGCCGTTTCAGACCTCCTGTCAAGCCAAGACAATCAGGAGTGACTGTGACAGCTCACAGCTTAACGTTTTCTTTCCGTGGTCTCCTTTGTTCCCATGGAAAGAAGCTCAGAGCCAAGATTTGACAAGCCCAACTCATTTGCCAAGCAGGCTCAGTGTTTTCTTGCTGTGAATTCTCAGCAGTCACATACGCACCCTCTGCCTGTCCTATTCTTTTTTCCATGATCTCTTTCTACCTATATCTCTATGTGGCACCCCTGAGAGTGAACTAATGTCATGTAATGGATCTGCAGTTTCAGAGGTGGGGGTCAAAGTGACTCTGTCAAAGGAAGTTTCCACCAAATGTCGAAAGAATATTTGTGAATCTTTCCTTCCTTCATTTAACAATTTCACACTCATCTTGTATGAATGCCAGGCACTATACATGGGAACAAAGACTCACAGCCCTGTCTTCATGAAACTCATAATCTAGTCGGGGATGGACAACATCAGAGAGTCACAAAAATAAGTGCATTGTCACAGTTTGTGATAAATGCTCTGAAGGACACGTGGAGGTGGTGTGGTCTCTGAAAGACTCAGATGGGGTCTGGGGGAGGGTGTGCAGAGCAAGGAAAAGCCAGAATTGAGAGAGGGTGGAAGTGAGCCAGGCCAGTACAAGATGAACTCATGCAGTGGTGGCTGCAGCTGAAGGTACCAGCTTTCCAGAGCTGACTATGTATGTCACATTCCAGCTCTGCTATCATCAGCTTTGTGTTGGTGGCTTGAAATAAGCCATAGAGGGTATATTTATACTACAGAAATTTTCAACCACTACCACTGAGGGCTTTCTTCCCTGGAGAGCCAGGAACATTTACCAGCCTGCCACTGAGACGAGGGGTGACTTCCGAGCATGTGCAAAGCTGGGTGCCCATAGTCATTATTTAAAGTCATTTCTCTACAAAGTTCTGCAGGCTTGTACAGACAAGGTACAGATTCTCACCTGTCAGATGCATCATTCAACAACCGTTCTGAATCTCCCCACACTTAGGGCTGTGGGGCTGAAAGCATTAAGATCCGATGAGAAAGAATGAGCCAGCGTTTCAACCTAATAGGTGTGACCTTGGTAACAAACCATCAGAAGCGTTTTTTGTTTGTTTGTTTGAACCCACAGAATATTCTGGATCTCCCTGGTGCCCCCAGCTCTCCTACAGGTGCAATCACAGTCTCTCCAAGCCCATCCTTGGTTACTCTCCTCTGCAGACCATGTGCTCAAATTAAAGCAAATCTAATTTCTTTCCTCCTTGACTCCTGGCTTCCAGATCACTCTCTTCCCCAGATCCATCTTTCTTTTGTGACCAGCTCACACCTTCTCAGAATGTAGTCTCCTATAACTGGGTACGCTGCATCCTCCACATTTCCCTTTTAAACCCACCTCCTTCAGGAAGCCTTCCCTGATCACCCCAACTCCACCTAGATGCCTCATTTGATTTGGTGTCTCTTAGCAGATGTGCTTTTCATTTTCTCCATGGTGGGGCTGATGGCTTTGAAACTATTCTCGGGCTAATCTGCAGGTGTGCAGGCAGACTGTCTCTTAGAGTATATGCTCCTTAAGGTCAGAAAGTTCAGCTCAATATTACTATTACTATTATTATTATTTATTGCTCCTAAAAAAGGCAAAAATGAGGTGGACACTTGGAGACATGACCCAAATGCGTAGTCAACTATTATAAAGGTGTAACAGTGAGTTCTGGAAAGGAGGAGTGTGGGCAGAGGAGGAAGAGCATGAGGCTGTTTCTCACCTCCTTGTCCAAAGGGAGACATGGCCCTGGGGATGGCGTTGTTAAGCCAAGGTCAAGCATGAGCCTCCTGCACCCTCTCCAATAACCAGCCATGGAGCCTTGAGCACATCCTTCTCTCTCTCTCTCTTTCTCTGGGCCTCCCTTTTCTCATCCCCACAATAGGATAATAAAACCCAGCTCAGGGGTGGAGCATGGTGGGTATAGAACAGTGCACGTGACTGGCTCATAGCAGGGCACACCCATCACTCCGTGATGGCGGCTGTACCCACAGGACGCTCTGAGAACTGTTTATCCTTGTGCACACTGTCTCTCTCTGGATTCATCTGTTTTATTCATCCTTGTTTCCCCACCAGCCTCTGCACATAGTAGGTGTGCTTACTATTGACCAATTGTGGAATATCCAGCTGTCTGAGGGCAGTCATTTATTTTTACATGAACGGTGAGGATTTTCCAGCAGCTTTTCCCCGTCTCCCTTCCTCTGCCTGCAGTAGTGCATTCATCTGGGTCCCATCATTCATCCTCTGGCTTTTGCTTTGCCTCCTGGCTACTCAGGCAGCTTACAGCATGCTCAACTGCGATGGATGCCCCCTGCCTATTGTCCCCTGGCCTGACCCCTCGCACGTCATCCCTGCTGTGACAGCTGCTCTTTTAAGTCTGTGCAGATTCTCTGACCTAACGTGTCCCTGCTCTCCAATCTCAGTCCTGCGGTTGCCGGGTCACCCTGTGATTTGCTGAAGGTCAACTCTGGAGGACTCCAAATTTTCTCAAGTGGAATCTAAATCCGGTTCTCAGAGGAGCTCAGTGGAGAGTGACTGGTGTTGGGTCCTACCCAGAGCTCTGGCTTCTTCCTCTAAATGGGATCTGCCCCCGCCCCCAAATACCTAAGAGGCATCTAGCACTGAAGGGGCCCCTTCTCCTTTCATTTTTTTCTGCTTCAACTCAGCTATTCATTAGCCAACATCTTGAATTGAGAGAGGCCCTCTGGGCCAGCAGGTCTGGCTCCACTTGAGGTTCCCAGTCCTTTCCAGAAAGGGTCACAAGAGACTCAACACCCCCTGGTTTCCCCAGAAAAAAAAGGGGAGCCATCAGCAGAGCCAGACCCTGTCCTCATATACTCCATGGTGACGTCCTTGGCAGCTACTGCCAGCTCTGTCCACCTCGGGGAGATGCCTTCCTTAGCCAGAAGCCTGAGACCCTAACCCACAGCATAGCATTCCCTGTGGCTCTGGGATCCCCTCCCATGAGGCAGCTGTCACAGCCCCAAGCCCCTCAATAGGCCTCTCCAGGGATGGAAGCCAGGGCACCAGTCCCAGGCTCTGTCTGGCCTCCTGTGTGCTACTTCCTCCTTTTCTTTCTTTTTGCTCCTTCCCTCCTTCCCTCCCTCTCTCTGGCTTATGAAGCCAGGACTGTACTCCAGCCATAACTCAGAATTGTGACCAGATGACCATGTAACTGAATTGAACTATTCTCAGTCATGACATCACCCTCATTCTAAAAACCTCCGCTTTGGCTCTGCTGATGAGTTCACATCCACTTTAGGGTTTGGCTCCAAAGCCACTGGTCTTACTTACTCCATATTACCTAAAAAGAGCTACTTATGCTCTGCAAACCTCCGCAGCCTCTGAGGTCAACTGCAGCGCATGTAGCGACCATTCCAACGTTCTGAAGCCCGTGATGCTTTTGGCTCCTTGGAGCACTTCTGCGGAAATCCCTGCAACCACTAACCAAGTATTTTTCAAATCCCCTTTAAATAAGTTCGTGTTTTCAAAACACAGAAAGCAATGGTGAGGCTCAGCTACTCTCAGGCCACACCAGAAAGAGAGGAACAGGGATTCACCCCTCACCAGTTCCATCCCTCCCCTCTCTCTCATCCTCATCCTCCCACAAAATCTAGTTTTCTGCCAGGAGCAGCTTGTCACGGTTTGCATAATAAGTTTCATTCTGATAGGTTCCTGGAAGGTGAGGTTTGATCTTTATCTTTGGAGAGGGGGGCCACAGTAATAATACATAATAATGTAATAAGAGTATTTCTGTAGTACAGAATTTTAACAACTGTGCCCCATATCCCTCCCCACACTCCTCAATCAGTCATCTGACCACTTTGTGACATCTTTTAGTGTCATGGCCACCTAGGTCTCTGGCTGCAAGGCCACCACTCCAAGATGGAGGCTGTGGTGACTCAGTGGTTCTTTCGAGAAGGCCTTCTTCCGCTTCGCATCTAATACTGGTCATGTAGCTCACAGACTGCCCACAGCCCTGTCTTGGTTCTGAGTGCTGATGGCCTACAGTGAGCAAAGCATCCTTCTCCCCATCAACAGCCCACGAGGATCTGCTTTGGTCCTAGCAACACGATCCTTTTTCTCTCCCAGCCTCCTTTCTTGGGAACTCTGGCACAGGTACAGGTAGTTTGTATTGGAGAGCATTGGGTAAGGGAGCATGCAAAAGACAGAGTGATCCAAATTGCACACATGCAAATTATTTTCAGAATGTCCACACCCATCTGGAGATAACCTATTGTCTTTGCATTGAGCACATGCATTTGTACCTCTCTTTCCTTAAAGAAGTGACTCTCAAAGGTGGCCAACAGTGGAAGCACTTGGGGGCATTCCCAAACTTTCCACACATACATACATATTTTGATGTCTCTACCCTGCATTGATGTAGTACACAGCTAGTTACTCATTATGCCAAACAAGTTCTTGGTACTCACCAACTCCTCTGTAACACAGGGGCTAGAAGCCTAGGAACTATATTTCCCAGAATCTGTTGCCAGCAGGCTTCCAGTTTAAATTTCCCAGTGAGAGCCACTCACTGAGAATTGGAAGGCAGAAGGGAAACAGAGGTCACAGGTTTCCTCCAGCAGTGGTGGGCAGACACGTTGTGTTTTGAAGACATGGGGTTTTGCAGCCACCCTGATTTTTTCCCTGTGAATCACCTGCCTTGGTGCTGCAGGTAGCTCTCGTCATTGCTGGTGGTTTTCTGTGGTCGGAGCATTCCAATATCTGAAATTTGGCAGTGAACCTGAGAGCCTGCCCCAACCTTCCCTTCCCTTCCTTCCTTTAGCCCTTTAAACCATCTTGCAAGGACTTGATTCTTTGTATCAACTCCCTTTCTCTTTGAACTACATGAAATGGGATCAGTTTTCTGACTCATACACATAGCCAGTATTTGTTCATATCTTCTTCCTTATGAATAGAATCCTGATTTCAGCAGGGCAGCCATTTGTTCAGCTGCCATGTCCAAATGTTACCATGCTGACTGGTAAGCCATCGGCAAAAGTCTACTGGACATTTGAGGGAAACATTATGCTTTTCTGATAACCATATTGCCCCTTCTTTCTCATTTTCTCTCCTCCCTTCCTGTTTTCTACTTTCTGGCTGGAATTTGGACTTAGTGGCTAGAAGTTCAGCAGCCATATTTTGATGATGAGGAAAAGGCCAAGGGAATTGTAGAGACCTCAGCCCTGAAGTCTGCAAACCCCTAAACTAATACCAGCAGCTACCTCTTGTGAACTTCTTTGTGAGGGAAAAAAAATCCTCCTTAAATTATGTGAGCTTGCCAGGCACGGTGGCTCATGCCTGTAATCCCAGCACTTTAGGAAGCTGAGGTGGGCAGATCACCTGAGGTCAGGAGTTCAAGACCAGCCTGGCCAACATGGTGAAAACTCATCTCTACTAAAAATACATAAAATAGCCAGGCATGATTGTGGGTGCCTGTAATCCCAGTTACTTGGAAGGCTGAGGTAGAAGAATTGCTTGAACCTGGGAGGCAGAGGTCGCAGTGAGCCAAGATTGTGCCATTGCACTCCAGCCTAGGTGATGGAGAAAAACTCCATCTCAAAACAAACAAACAAACAAACACAAACAAACAAACGAAAACTATGTGAGCTTCTGTGTAGTCATGTTTTCTATAACTTATAGCCAAGAGTAGTTCTAGTTGACTCAATAAAGGTGTTCGTCTCCCTTACCTCTTTGGGGAACACTGTCATATGAGCTACACTAATCCAGTTTTGTTGAGATACAAAACCAGTTGTAAACCTCGTCTGAATGGAGAATTCTTTTTAGAGGCTGCCTGGACTCTCCCGGATGTATGTGAACCAGTCCTACCTTGCTGTTTCCAAGTTCCCAAACATGTCCAGGCATATCTGCAGCCACTGGGTAGAGACATCTTAGGCCAGCCTTCCTGAATCAAAATATGCATAGATTTTACCTAGAAAAGCTTAAACTCAGCTCTAAAATATAAAGTGTCTCATTTCTATAAGGCCTTCCTAACACTCACAATAATCTGCTTCAAATAAACTGGGATCACAAATACATTCAAGTAGTTTTTTTAAAAGATATCTTCAGGTTTCACTATGGAACAAATGAGCCTACTTTGGAAAAAGTTATAATTAACATGGGTTCTTAAGACTATACTGCAGTAGGAATAATAGTGGGTATTGAAAAAGTACATCTGTTTCTGCAACACAGGGAGAGGTGTTTCTGCTTATTAAGAGAAAATCGGGCTGGGTGTGGTGGCTCATACCTGTAATCCCAGCACTTTGGGAGGCCAAGGTGGGCATATTACTTGAGGTCAGGAGTTCAAGACTAGCCTGGCCAACATGGTGAAACCCTGTTTCTACTAAAAATACAAACAATTAGCCGAGCATGTTGGCACATGCCTGTAATCCCAGCTGCTTGGGAGGCTGAGGCAGGAGAGTCACTTGAACCTGGAAGGTGGAGGTTGCAGTGAGCTGAGATCACGCTACTGCACTCCAGGTTAGGTGACAGAACAAGATTCTATCTCAAAATTTAAAAAAGAGAGAAAATTGTTTTTATCTTGAAATAAAGAATTTGATCCAGAACATGAAAGAGGATGGTAAAGGACAAAACCCCAATGGATATAGGAAGTAATAGAAGGTTTATGAAAAGAGAATTTTATTTGCCTAGAACTGTAATACCTATAGATAATTGAGCCTCAAAAAGAAGTCATCGAAATTTATTAAAATTTTGCCAAAGCTGCCTAAGTTTTTATGGGGTTATTCATACAATTTTTAATGTTATTTTTTAAAATTACAAAATATAAACTGTATTATTTTTCTAAATTTGTAGTGTCAATTATATGCAGATATATACATACATACATACATATTTTATATTTTTATTTCATTAGTTTTGGGGAAAGATGCGGTGTTCGGTTGCATGGAAAAGTTCTTTAGTGATAATTTCTGAAATTTTGGTGCACCCATCACCCTAGCAGTGTACACTGTACCCAATGTGTAGTTTTTTATCCCTCATCCCCCTCCCACCCTTCCCACTGAGTCCCCGAAATCCATTATATCATTCTTACACCTCTGCATCCTCATCCTAGCTCCTACTTATAAGTGAGAACATATAATGTTTGGTTTTCCATTCCTGAGTTACCTCACTTAAAATAATGGTCTCCAATTCCATCCAGGTGCTCGAAATGCCATTATTTTCTTCCTTTTTATGGTTGAGTAGTAGTATCCTGTGCCATATATACACACATTTTCTTTATCCACTAGGTTAATGGGGATCTTTATTTCCATATTTTTGCATTTACAAATTGTGCTGCTATAAACCTGTGTGTGCAAGTATCTTTTTCATATAACGACTTCTTTTCCTCTGGGTAGATACCCAGTAGTGGGATTGCTAGATCAAATGATCATTCTACTTTTAGTCCTACAAGGAATCTCCATACTATTTTCCATAGTGGTTGTACTAGTTTACATTCCCACCAGCAATGTAAAAGTGTTCCCTTTTCATCATATCCACACCAACATCTGTTATTTTTTTATTTTAAAATTATGGCCATTCTTGCAGGGGTTAAGGTGGTATCTCATGGTGGTTCCAATTTGTATTTCCCTGACAATTAGTGGTGTTGAATGTTTTTTCATATGTTTGTTGGCCATTTGTATATCATCTTTTGAGAATTGTCTATTCATGTCCTTTGTCCACTTTTTGATAGGATTATTATATTTTTTCTTGCTGATTTGTTTGAATTCCTTGTAGATTCTGGATATTAGTCCTTTGTTAGATCCATAGTTGCAAAAATTTTCTCCCGTTCTGTGGATTGTCTGTTTACTCTGCTGATTATTTCTTTTGCTGTGCAGAAGATTTTTAGTTTAATTAGGTTCCATCTATTTATCTTTGTTTTTGTTGCATTTGCTTTTGGATTCTTGGTCATGAACTCTGCCTAAGCCAATGTCTAGGAGCTTTTCCAATGTTATCTTCTAGAATTTGTATGATTTCAGGTCTTAGATTTACGTCTTTGATCCATCTTGAGTTGATTTTTGTATAAGGTGAAAGATGAAGATCCAGCTTCATTCTTCTACATGTGGCTTGCCAATTATGCCAGCACCATTTGTTGAATATGGTGCCCTTTTCCCACTTTATGTTTTTGTTTGCTTTGTCAAAGATCAGTTGGCTGTGAATATTTGGCTTTATTTCTGGGTTCTCTATTCTGTTCTATTGGTCTATGTACCTAGTTTTATACCAGTTCCATGCTGTTTTGGTAACTATAACTTTGTAGTATAGTTTGAAGTCAGGTAATGTGATGCCTTTAGATTTGTTCTTTTTGCTTAGTCTTGTTTTGGCTACGCAGGGTCTTTATTTGGTTCTATGTGAATTTTAGGATTGTTTTTTCTAGTTCTGTGAAGAATGGTGATGGTATTTTGATAAGAATTCCACTGAATTTGTAGATTGCTTTTGGCAGTATGGTCATTTTCATAATATTGATTCTACCCATCCATGAGCATGGGATGTGTTTCTGTTTGTTTCATCCATGATTTCTTTCAGCAGTGTTTTACAGTTTTCCTTGTAGAGATATTTTTTACCTCCTTGGTTAGGTATATTCCTAAGTATTTTATTTATTTTGCAGCTGTTGTAAAGGGGGTTGAATTCTTGATTTGATTCTCAGCTTGTTCATTGTTGGTGTATAGCAGTATTACTGATTCAGGTACATTGATTTTGGAACCTGAAACTTCGCTCAATTTATTTATCAGAGCTAGGAGCTTTTTGAATGAGTCTTTAGAGTTTTCTAGGTATATGATCATATTATCAGCATACAGACACAGTTTGACTTCCTTTTTACTGATTTGGGTGGCTTTTATTTCTTTTTCTTGTCTGATTGCTCTGGCTAGGACTTCCAGCACTATGTTAAATAGAAGTGGTGAAAGTGGGAATCCTTGTTTTGTTCCAGTTCTCAAGGGGGTATACTGTCAACTTTTCCTTATTCAGTATAATGTTGGCTGTAGGTTTGTCATTGATGGCTTTTATTTCCTTGAGTATGTCCCTTCTATGCCAATTTTGCTGAGGGTTTTACCCATAAAGTGATGTCGGATTTTGTCAAACACTTTTTCTGCATCTATTGAGATGATCATATGGGTTTTGTTTCTAATTCTGTTTATGTGGTGTATCAGATTTATTGACTTGCATATGTAAAACCATCCCTGCATTCTTATTATAAAACCCAGTTGATCATGGTGGCTTATCTTTTCGATATGCTGTTGGATTCAGTTAGCTAGTATTTTGTTGAGGGCCTTTGCATCTATATTCATCAGGAATATTGGTCTGCAGTTTTCTTTTTTTGTTATGTCCTTTCTTAGTTTTGGAATTAGGGTGATACTGGCTTCACAGAATGATTTAGTGAGAATTCCTTCTTTCTCCATCTTTTGGAATAGTTTCAGTAAGGTTGGTACCAGTTATCTGAATGCCTGATAAAATTCAGTTGTGAATTTATTTGGTCCTGGACTTTTGTTTTTGACCATTTTTGGATTACTGTTTCAATCTCACTGTTTGTTATTTGTCTGTTCAGAGTTTCTATTTCTTCCTGATTTAATCTAGGAGGATTGTATATTTCCAAGAATTTATCTGTCACCTCTAGATTTTCTAGTTTTTGTATATCAAAGTGTTCGTATTAGCCTTGAACAATCTTTTGTATTTCTGTGATATTGGTTGTAATATCTACTGTTTCACTTCTAATTGAGCTTATTATCTTTTCTCCTCTTTTCTTGGTTAATCTCGCTAATGGTCTGTCAATGGTCTTGTTATCTTTTCAAAGAACCAGGTTTTTGTTTCATTTATCTCTTGCATTTTTTGGTTTGAATTTTATTTAATTCTTCTGTAATCTTTTTGATTTCTTTTCTTCTGCTGGGTTGGGTTTGGTTTGTTCTTGTTTTTCTAGTTTTTTGAGGTGTGACCTTAGATCATCTATTTGTGCCCTTTGAGATTTTTTGATGTAGACATTTAATGCTATGAACCTTCCTGTTAGCACTGCTTTTGCTACGTCCTGGAGGTTTTAAATTGTGTCACTATTATAATTCAGTTCAAAGAATTTTTACATTTCCAACTTGATTTCATTGTTGACCCAAAGTTCAATCAGGAGCAGATTATCTAATTACTGTGCATTTGTATAGTTTTGAGGCTTTCTTTTGGAGTTAATTTCCAATTTTATTCCACTGTGGTCTGAGAGGGATTTGATATAATTTCAATTTTCTTAATTTATTGAGACCTGTTTTATAGGCTATCATATGGCCTATCTTGGAAAACATTCCATGTGCTGATGAAAAGAATGTATATTCTGCAGTTGTTGGGTAGATATCTGTTCAGTCCATTTGTTCTAGATATAGTTTAAGCACACTCTTTCTTTGTTGACTTTCTGTCCTGATGACCTGTGCACTGTTGTCAGTGGAGTGTTGAAGTCCCCACTATTATTGTGTTGCTGTCTATCTTATTTCTTATGTCTGGTAATAATTGTTTTACATATTTGAGAGTTCCCATGTTAAGTGCATATACATTTAGGATTGTGATATTTCCCTGTGGACTGACCATTTTATCATTATATAATGTCCCTCTTTGTCTTTCTAAACTGTTACTCCTTTAAAATCTGTTTAGTCTGATATAAGAATAGCTATACCTGCTCACTTTTGGTTTCTATTTTTATGGCATATCTTTTGCCAAACCTTTACCTTAAGTTTATGCAAATCCTTATGCATTAGATGAGTCTCTTGAAGACAGCAGACACTGGGTTGAAGGATTTTTATCCATTCTGCCATTCTGAATCTTTTAAGTGGAGTATATAGGCCATTTAGATTCAGTGTTAGTATTGAGATGTGAGGTACTATTTTATTCATCATGCTAGTTGTTGCCTGAATACTTTGGGGTGTGTGTGTGTGTGTGTGTATGTCTTGGTGTTATTGTTTTATAGGCCCTGTGAGATTTATGCTTTAAGGAGGTTCCATTTAAGTGTATTTCAGGGTGTTGTTTCCTTTAGAATTCCTTTTAGCAGTTCCTATGATGCTGGCTTGGTACTGGCAAATTCTCTCAACATTTATTTGTCTGAAAAAGGCTTTGTCTCTCTTCATTTATGAAGCTTAGTTTTGCTGGACACAAAACTCTTGGCTGGCAGTTATTTTGTTTGAGGAGGCCAAAGATAGGACCCCAATCTCTCTGGCTTATAGGGTTTCTGCTGAGAAATCTGCTGTTAATCTGCTAGGTTTTCCTTTATAGGTTTCCTGATGCTTTTGCCTCACAGCTCTTAAGATTTTTTCCTTTGTCTTAACTTTAGATAACCTGATGACTATGTGCCTGGGTGATGATTTTTTTTTTGTGATGAATTTCCCAGGTGTTCTTTTGAGCTTCTTGAATTTGGATGTCTAGATCTCTAGTGAAGCCAGGGAAGGTTTCCTTGATTATTCCCTCAAATATATTTTCCAAACTTTTAGATTTCTCTTCTTTCTCAGGAAAATAGGTTATTCTTAGGTTTAGCCATTTAACATAATCTCAAATTTCATGGAGGCTTTGTTCATTTTTAATTTTTTTTTGTTTTTCTTTGTCTGGTTGGGATAATTTGAAAAGCTTCAAGCTCTGAAGTTTGTTCTTTTACTTGTTCGAGTCTATTGTTGAAACTTTCCAGTGCATTTTGTATCTCTAAGTATGTCTTTCATTTCAAGAAGTTGTGATTTTTTTAATATAATATCTATTTCTCTGGAGCATTTCTCATCTATATCTTGTATTGTTTTTTAAATTTCAAGTTGGTTTTCACATTTCTCTCATATCTCCTTGAGTAGCTTAATAATCAGCATTCTGAATTCTCTATCTGGCAATTCAGAGATTTCTTCTTGGTTTGGATCCATTGTTGGGGAGCTAGTATAGTCTTTTGGAGGTGTCATAGAACCTTATTTTCTCATATGATCAGAATTGCTTTTCTGTTTCCTTTTCATTTGGGTAGATTATTTCAGTGGAAAAGTCTGGAACTCAAGGGCTGCTGTTCAGAACTTTTTGTCCCATGGGGTGGTCCCTAGATGTGGTGCACTCCCCCTTCCCCTAGGAATGGGGCTTCCTACCAGCCAGATTGCAGTGATTGTTGTTGCTCTTCTGGATCTAGCCACTCACTGGGGCTAACAGGCTCTGGGCTGGTGCTGGGGAATGTCTGAAAAGAGTCCTGTGATGCGAGAGAGAGATCCAAGATGGCCGATTAGCAACAGCTCAGGAATGTAGCTCCCAGTGAAAGCGCAGAGAACGAGTGGACACCGCACTTTCCGACCAATTTTTGTAGTCCACAGACCGGGAGATTCCCGGCAGAGGAGCCACACGGGTCGCCAGCGCGACTCGTTTGGCCGGCGCGGCTGTTTTGCCGGCGCCCCAGCGCGGCGCTTCCCGGTGTGGAGTGTACGGGACGGACGGGCTCGGCTGGTCCCATCCCCACAA
>CAUYQU010082132.1:0-34719 GCA_963574635.1 Cheracebus regulus | reverse complement strand
GGAGAAATGCCAGATATAGGTGAAGGGGAGGAAGGCAACAAATTACACTGCCACGTGTGTACCTATGCAACAATATTGTATGTTCTTCACATGTACCCCAAAACCTAAAATGCAATAAAAAATAAAATTAAAAAAAAAATGCTTATTGGTTTGGTTGAAAAATATTGAAGGTATTTTTATTCAAAAAAGTGTTCTTGATAAGACATTAACACATAAACATATGAAACTATTTTATAGATTTTAAAAATTTTTATTTATTATACTTTAAGTTCTAGGGTACATGTGCAGATCATGCAGGTTTGTTATATAGGTATACACGTGCCATGGTGGTGGTTTGCTGCATCCATCACCCATCATTAAAATTAAGTATTTCTCCTAATGCTATCCCTCCCCAATGTGCCCACTCCCTGCTATTCCTCCCCTATCTCCCCAACTCCCAGGCCCTGATGTGTGATGTTCCCCTCCCTGTGTCCCTGTGTTCTCATTGTTCAACACCCATTTATGAATGAGAACATGCAGTGTTTGATTATCTGTTCTTGTGTCAGTTTGCTGAGAATAATGGTTTCCAGCTTCATCCATGTCCCTGAAAAGGACATGAACTCATGCTTTTTTATGGCTCCATAGTATTCCATGATGTACATGTGCCACATTTTCTTTATCCAGTCTATCATTGATGGGCATTTGGGTTGGTTCCAAGTCTTTGCTATTGTGAACAGTGCCACAGTAAGCATATGTGTGCATCTGTCTTTATAATAGAATGATTTATAATTTTTGGGTATATACCCAGTAATGGGATTGCTGGGTCAAATGGTATTTTTAATTCTAGATCCTTAAGGAATCGCCACACTGTCTTCCACAATGGTTGAATTAATTTACACTCCCACTAACAGTGCTAAAGCATTCCTATTTCTCCACATCCTCTCCATGATCTGTTGTCTTCTGATTTTTTTAGTGATCACCATTCTAACTGGTGTGAGGTGGTATATCAGTGTGGTTTTGATTTGCATTCCTCTAATGATCAGTGATGATGAGCTTTATTTTCATGTTTTTTGGCCACATAGATGTTTTCTTTTAAAAAGTGTCTGTTCATATCCTTTGCCTACTTTTCAATGGTTTTTTTTTCTTGTAAATTTGTTTAAATATCTGCATATTCTGGATATTAGCCCTTTGTCAGGTAGGTAGATTGTGAAATTTTTTTCCCATTCTGTTGGTTGCTGGTTCACTCTATTGATAGTTTCTGTTGCTGTGCAGAAGCTCTTAAATTTAATTAGATCCCATTTGTCTATTTGGGCTTTTGTTTCCATTGCTTTTGGTGTTTTAGTCATGAGTCCTTGCCCCTGCATATGTCCTCAATGGTATTGCCTAGGTTTTCTTCTAGAGTTTTTATGGTGTTAGGCCTCATGTTTAAATCTTTAATCCATCTATAGTTAATTTTTGTATAAAGTGAAAGGAAGGGGTCCAGTTTCAGCTTTCTGCATATGGCTAGCCAGTGTTTCTGACACCATTTATTAAATAGGGAATCCTTCCCCCATTGCTTGTTTTTGTCTGGTTTGTCAAATATCAGATGGTTGTAGATGTGTGGCATTCTTTCTGAGGCCTCTGTTCTGTTCCATAAGTCTATATCTCTGCTTTCGAACCAGTACCATGCTGTTTTGAGTACAGTAGCCTTATAATATAGTTTGAAGTAAAGTATCGTGATGCCTCCAGCTTTGTTTTTCTTCCTTAGGATTGTCTTGGCTATGTGTGCTCTTTTTTGGTTCCATATAAAGTTTAAGGTGGATTTTTCCAATTCTGTGAAGAAGGTCAATGGTAGCTTGATGAGGATAGCATTGAATCTATAAATTACTTTGGGCAGTATGACCATTTTCACGACATTGATTCTTCCTAACCATGAGCATGGAATGTTTTTCCATCTGTTTGCATTTTTCCTTATTTTTGAGCAGTAATTTGTAGTTCTCCCTGAAGAGGTTCTTCACATCCCTTGTTAGTTGGGTATTTTATTCTCTTTGTAGCAATTGTGAATAGGAGCATAATTTGGCTCTCTGTTTTTGGTGTATAGGAATGTTTGTGATTTTTGCACATTGATTTTGTATCCTGAGACTTTGCTGAAGTTTCTTATCAGCTTAAGGAGATTTTGGGCTGAGACAATGGTTTTTTTTTTTTTTTAAATATACAATCATGTCACCTCCAAACAGGGACAATTTGACAACCTCTCTTTCTATTCTAATATCCTTTACCTTTTTATATTGCCAATGCCCCTAGCCAGAACTTCTAATACTATGTGGAATAGGAGTGTTGAGAGAGTTCACATTTGACTTGTGCCAGTTTTCAAAGGAAATGCTTACAGTTTTGGCCCATTCAGTATGATGTTGGCTGTAGGTTTGTCATGAATAACTCTTACTATTTTGAGATAAGATCCATCAATACCTAGTTTACTGAGAGTTTTTAGCATGAAAGGGTGTTGAATTCTGTCGAAGGCCTTCTCTGCATCTATTGAGATAATCATGTGGTTTTTGTCTTTGGTTCTGTTTATGTGATGAATTACATTTATAGATTTGTGAATGTTGAACCAGCCTTTCATTCCTGGGATGAAAGTGACTTGATCGTGATGGATAAGTTTTTGATGTGCTGTTGGATTCGGTTTGTCAGTATTTTATTGAACATTTTTGCATCAATATTTGTCTTGGATATTGGCCTAAAATTTTCATTTTTAATTGTGTTTCTGCCAGGTTTCGGTATCAGGATGGTGTTGGTCTCATAAAATAAGTTAGGGAGGACTCCCTCTTTTTGTATTGTTTGGAATAGCTTCAGAAGGAATGGTAATATCTCCTTTTAGTACCTGTGGTAGAATTCGGCTGTGAACACATCTGGTCCCGGACTTTTTTTGGTTGCTAGGCTACCAATTGCTGCTTCACCTTCAGATCTTGTTATTGGTCTATTCATGAATTCAACTTCTTCTTTGTTTAGTGTTGGGAGGGTGTAAGTGTCCATAAATATATCAATTTCTTCTAGATTTACTGTATTATTTGTATAGAGGTGTTTGTAGTAATATCTGGTAGTAGTATATATTTCTGTAGGATCAGTTGTGATATCTCCTTTATCATTTTTTATTGCATCTATTTGAATATTCTTTCTTTTTTATTAGTCTGGCTAATGGTCTATCTATTTTGTGGATCTTTCCAAAAATAAAACCAGCTCCTAGATTTATTGATTTTTTTGAAGGATTTTTTTTGTCATGATCTCCTTCAGTTCTGCTTTGATCTTAGTTATTTCTTGCCTTCTGCAATCCTAGTCTCTGATAAATCAGACTTTAAACCAACAAAGATCAAAAGATACAAAGAAAATATTACATAATGGTAAAGGGATTAATGCAACAAGAAGAGCTATCCTAAATGTACCCAATACAGGAGCACCCAGAAACGTAAAGCAAGTTCTTAATGACCTACAAAGAGACTTAGATTCCCACACAATAATAGTGGGAGTCCTTAACACCCCACTGTCAATACTAGATAGAACAACAAGAGAGAAAATTAACAAGGATATCCAGGACTTGAACTCAGATCTGAACCAAGTGGACCTAATAGACATCTACAGAACTCTCCACCCCAAAACCACAGAATATACATTCTTCTCAGCACCACATGGCACTTATTCTAAAATTGATCACATAATTGGAAGTAAAATATTCCTCAGTAATTGAAAAGAATAAAAATTGTAACAGTCTCTCGGACCACAGTGCAATCAAATTAGAATTCAGGATTAAGAAACACACTCAAAACTGCATAACTACATGGAACCAAAACAACCTGCTCCTGAATGACTACTGGATAAATAATTAAATGGAGGCAGAAATAAGGATGTTCTTCGAAACCAATGAGAATGAAGACACAATGTACCAGAATCTCTGGGACACATTTAAAGCTGTCTAGAATAGCACTAAATGTCCACCAGAGAAGTGAGGAATGATATAAAATCAGCACCCTACCATCACAATTAAAAGAACTAGAGAAGCAAGATCCAACAAATTCAATAGGCATTTTACAGATTTTTAAAATGCAGCCTTGTGGAAATCAAAACATTGTTCAAAGGGGAAGGTCTATATTTCAATATTTCTAAAAATAAGTTAGGCTCCTCCACATTACAAGGGACAACATATTTTCAGCTGTTTCATTTAGTGGTGTTCTCTGGGATGCATAGATACAGAAATAAAGGAGGCAATGAATTCTTTCTTTAAGTGAATATAGGCCCAAAGGAGAAATGGGGTATCCTGTAGTCTTCAGCAACTATAGTCATCCTTGCCAATTTTACAGTGTCTGTGCTACTTCTGTCTGCCAGTTACTACTGAATAATATTTCATCACTCTCCTCTCTACCTTATGGATTTTATTTACTTCTGCTGCCAAGTTGTCTCTATTGCCTCCTGGCTTCTGTCTACTCTGTTCTTCCTGTATGTGTCTTCTTTCCTCTACCCTGGTTGCCACTGTCTGTTTTTGAAGTTGTATTGAAATTCTCTAAGCAAAATCTTTCTGACTCTATATTTTATTACTCATTAAGGGTCATAATATTCAAAGTAGGTCCTCACCAGGTTGCACTTTATTGGTAAATTTATCCCAGGCTGGATTTTATACTACTAGCTTTACAGGATCTGGAACTTTGTCTTACCAGAGTGGATCAATGTGGGGATATGGCAACTTCATGCTGTGAAATAAGATGGATCTAAAAGCCAGAATATCAAGTTATCAATTTAAAATAAGCAAGTTAATGAGGGAATATATTCTCTTCCCAGGTCCACAAGGGGGCATGGTTTCAAAGACAAGAAATTCCCAGCCCCATATCTCCACCTACTTCTCCATCCGGGAGCTTAGAGGTCTTTGTTTAACTTTCACATATCTGGGAAGATAGACTGCTCAGGTGAGATTCCTTTGTCTAGAAAGCCCATGAGAAGCTATAGGAGGACTCTGAGCCAAACAACAAATCAAAGGTTAGCATCAAACATCCATCACTCCAGCAGAAGTTTAAAGGAACTCCTTTCATAGGACAGAAAACTTGAATAGGGCAGGAATAACTCCCAGGTTAAAAGTCCCCTTCTTCTACATCTGAGCGGACTCCATTTTTGGATTCCCTCTCATGACAGAATGAGAGCTTGCTCTCTCTTATTTCTTTCTCCTTTTTCTCTCTCTTTGCCTAAATAAATCACTTTCTGCAAAACTCTTTGGGGTCTGATATTTACTTAAACGAGCCCACTGCACCTGGCAGTGTCCTGTCCCCCATTCTTTGGAGAGTGAGGGATCAAAGGTCTGGAGAAACACATCCTACTGGGGAGCTGAGCCTCCCCAGCATCCTGTAACCTGGTCTCATCTTTGGCAAGCAAGCCAGGAGGTGCAAATGTTGGAATGGTAAGTTAAATCAGATGCCTCTCACTTGGTAAAGTCTGTCCTATCACTTTAAGGAGAAAGTGCATGGTAAGGAGCCAGCCAGACCTGTGTGGGACCACGGAGTCTCAGAGGTGTCTTCAGAAATCCTTGGCCAAATTAAAAACTGCACTGTGCCCATCTTCCTCCAAACCCTCTCTCTGCCTGCTCTCTGCTCCCTCTCTATCCCTCTGCTGTATCTCTTGGCCAAGTTACAGGGTGGGCTCCACAGCTTGTGGTCCTGGCTATGTGGGTGCTGCAGCCAGGCTCCTTCTGCTGCATGGGAAAGTGCTCCCTCCACTGTGCACAACCCTCAGAAGCCTGAAGTGCCTAGCCTGTTCACTTGCCGGCCTGTGTGTCTTGGCCAGGAACTGGGACCACAGACCACCACTTGGTCCCAGAGGCGGGGCCTTCATTGGACCATGGGAGTGCAGCTCTGGAGGCCAAATTTCAAATGTGCATGCACCCCCAAGTCCACTGCGGAGCGCAGCAGCCTAGCACACAGTCAGGCAAGCCTCTCTGGCATCTCCGGGTTGGAGGCAGTGGTGCAGGGAAGGGGCTCAATGCACACATGGTCCCAGAGTCATGGCAGACTGGGACACTGCAAGGCGGGATAAGCTTTTCCTCTGGTGCATAGCAGAGGCTGCAGGCATCAGCTATGTGGAACACACCTGGCAGCACTGTAGCACAAGCAGCCTGTTAGCATGGGGGTTAAGGCATACGGCTGGCAGCTGTAAGGTTGCCAGCTCAAATCCCTGGTGGGGTCAGGGTTGACTGGGAAACCTTTTGGGGAATCCAGAAGCTGAAGGCTATGGGACATTGCATTTTGTGTCACTCATACATTTCCCAATGCAACTGAATAGTGCCGGAATCTAATAATGTACAGTTTGTCTTGCTTAGGATTGGCTCTCCCTACTGCAGAACTTATCAATCTAGAAGATCATAGTCAAATGGGGTCCTAGGCCCAAATAGCTAATTGCAGGCCCCACAATCCCTAGGGCATTTTCCTATAATGGAAAATGGGGTGGGAGTGGAGGCCCGGGTCCTGAGGGCATTGTTCTGGCCTCAACCACGCAGCCCCACCTTCTTTGAATTGTGTGCTCTGAGGTCCTCCCTAGAAGTTTACCTTCTTAGGGCAGTTTTATAATCAGGCCTATATTAATTCAACTTTTGCTAGGGAATATTTGTACCCACCTTCCAAGCCACACTGGCCTGGTTCAGAGATGCACTGGTATGAACGACCCATCCCAGCAGTCCACATGTCTTTATTGTGGCCACTAAAGGCATGCAGACAGTGAGCATGAGTACCCATGGCACTGGTAGCATTATTAAATCTGGTACATGGAAGGCCCTGGAAGATGATCACGCATCTTGGGCATAAGGAAAATCACAAGGTGCCATGACTGCGGGATGCCCCAGATCTGGCAGCATGACTGGGGGACACCCCAGGGCTAGCAGTTGCAATTTATAACCAGGAATGTAAGCATTCCCGTGTTCTATTTCAGATGGGTGCTACTCTTCCCAAAACAAGTCCCCATTAAAGTGCATTATGGAGAACTGGGACCAATTTGACACACAAATTCTGAAGAAGAATTGGCTCATGTTTCTCTGCCAAACAGCATGGCTGAAATATCCCTTACTGAGTGGAAAAACCTGGCCTCCTAAGGGAAGTACAGATTATGACACTATTCTACAATTAGACCTGTTTTGCAAAAGCGAGGGTAAATTGTTTGAAGTCCCCTATGTGCAAATTTTGTTTTTTCTAAGGAATAATTCTCAGCTATGTCAGGCCTGTTCCCCTTACCCTACCAGGTCTCCTCAAGACTACCTTCACATTTGGGACTCCCTCTGGCTTCTACCTCCACCAATGCCAAAAAGGGCTCCTAAGCTCCTATACCCCAACAGGAGCCAGGGAGGGCTGAGATGGCCAAGGCATCTCAGGCTACTAGGATGCCCAGACTCTGCCCCCTACATGCAGTAGGAGAATTTGGTTCAACCAAGGTGCGCACCCCCTTCTCACTTTGTGACTTAAAACAAAATAACGCAGACTTAGGAAAGTTTTTAAATGACTCGGACAAGTATAAAGATGTTTTGCAGGGCCTGGGTTAGTCCTTTGAATTAGACTGGAAAGATATCACGTTATTGCTTAATCAAACCCTAATCAACAATAAAACAGAGGCTGCTTTAGCAGCAGCTCAAGAGTTTGGGGACACCTGGTACCTAGTCAAGTACATAACCTAATGACACAAGAAGAAAAGGATAGATTTCCTACAGGTAGATAAGCAGTCCCTAGCATGGACCCTCACTGTGATCCTGATTCAGAACGGGGACTGGAGCCATAGGCATTTCCTGACTTGCATACTTGAGAGATTAAGGTGAACTAGGAAGAAGCCCATTAATTATGCAAGGTTATCCACCATAACTCAGAGAAAGGAATAAAACCCAACAGCATTCCTTGAGTGATTGCAGGAGGCATTAAGAAAGTATACTACCCTGTCACCAGACTCAATCAAGGGTCAGTTAATACTAAAGGACAAGTTTATTATGCAGTCAGTGGCAGGTATTAGGAAGAAACTCCAGAAGCTGGCCTTGTGGCCAGAGCAAAGTCTAGAATCATTACTGAACCTGGCAACCTCGGTGTTTTATAATAGATACCAGGAGGAACAGGCTGAAAGGAACAGGAGAGACCAGAGAAAAGCTGCAGCCCTAATTATGGCCCTCAGGCAAGCAGACCCAAGGGGCTCAAGTGAGGGAAAGGCTTGGGTTAGCCACCAGTCTGGCAGAGTTTATTACCAATACAGTCTGAAGGGATATTTTATAAGAAATTGTCCCCAGAGGAATGGATCACGACCTCATCTTTGCCCACTGTGCCAAGGGGATCACTGGAAAACACACTGTCTCAGGGACAAAGGTTCCCAGGGCCTAAGATGTCTAACCAGATGACCCAACTGCAGGACTGAGTGTGCCTGGGGCAAGCACAAGCATGTGTCACCCTTACAGAGCCCCAGGTAAAGCTGACCATAAAGGGCCAGGAGGTTAATCTCCTCCTGGACACTGGCATGGCCTTTTCAGTATAACTCTTCTGTCCTGAACAGTTATCCTCTAAGTCTGTAACTGTCCGAGGAGCCCTAGGACAAGCAGTCTCCTGATATTTCTCCCAGCCCCTAGGAGATACTTTATGAATGGCCCTTTCTTACTAATAATCTTGTATTAGACAAGGAAACAGCAGATTTAATAAAAAAATATAACTTCCTTGGCTAAGTACCAAAAGGTCCTTAAAACTTTACCTGAAGGACACCCTAGGGTAAAAGGGAAAGATTTGTTCTGCCCTGGAGACTTGGTGTTTGTTCAGTCTCCCCTTTCAGACTCTTCCTCTCTAGGCCCATCTTAGGAAGGACCATTTTCAGTTATTCTGTCTACCCCAACAGCAGTTAAGGTGGTGGGAATTGACTCAGGGATTTGTCACTTGGCTGATGCCTTGGACACCTCCTGAAGAAAGTCATAAACCCTTCACTCTGCAGCCTGAAGTTCCAAGAGATTCCAAGATACACCTGCAAGTCATTGGAGGATCTACATCTGCTCTTCCTACAAGATCCCCAGGAAAGTAACTACTCATGAGTCTAATTTATATCCTGGCTTAACAGGACTATAACTCTTAACTTTTCTATCTCTCAAATTCCAACTATTCCTTTCATGGGGGAGGGGATTGAAAAAATAGGAAAACGGTGCTGGCATTAGAAAAGTTACTACCTATATTCAGTTACTATAAGCTATCTCAGGAGTTAGTTAATAACATACAAAGGTTGCTAATTCTCTCTACAAAGGCAGCTCACTCTGCAAAACAGCTTAACTCTTTAGCTGCCATCACTCTTCAAAGCAGAAATGCCCTAAATCTGCTAACAAAGAGAGGAGGAACCTAACTCCTTTTCAGAAGAAATGCTGCTATTTTGTAAACCAATTAAGTGTTGTTTTAAACAAAGTTAAATAACTCAGGAATCAATCAAACACAGGCCTAAAGAAATTCAAGAAACAGTATTGTGGAGATTGTTTACCAACTGGCCATTCTGGCTATATCCTCTCCTAGGCCTGTTTATAACCATTCTATATTTGTTGGCCTCTGGGCTTTTCATCTTTAATCTTCTTGTCACGTTCGTTTCTTCAAGAATAATAAGGCCACAAATAATCCTGCAACTGGTACTCTGGATGTCCGTGGCTCATGATCTCTATTGTGGACCTCAGGAACAACCTGCACCCCTGAAAGTCTCCCCTCTGGAGGAAACCTCAACTGTAGGACTCCTTCTATGCCCCATTTCAGCAGGAAGTAGCTAAAGAGAGATCAACGCCCGTGTTCCAACAGCAGTTGGACTTTCCTGCTTAGACGGGGTACTCAGGGAATGTATTCTCTTACCAAGTCCACAAGGGGCATGGTTTCAAAGGCAAGAACTTCCCAGCACCATACCTCCACCCACTTCTCCATCTGGGAGCTTAGAGGTCTTCATTTAACTTTCACACACCTGGGAAGATAGACTGCCCAGGTGAGCTTCCTTTGTCTAGAAAGCCAGGGAGAAGCTATAGGAGGACTCTGGGCCAAACAACAGATCAAAGGTCAGAATCAAACATCCATCACTCCAGCAGAAGTTCAAAGAAACTCCTTTCATTGGACAGAAAACTTGAATAGGGAGGGAATAACACCCTTCTCCCACATCTGGTTGGACTCCATTTCTGGATGCCCTTTCATGACAGCGTGAGAGCTCATTCTATTTATTTCTCCTTTTTCTCTCTATGTGCCTAAATAAAGCACTTTCTGCAAAACTCTTTGGGGTCTGATATTTACTTAAATGAGCCCACCATGCCCGGCAGGGTCCTGTCCCCCATTCTTGGGTGAGTGAGGGACCAAGGGCCTGGAAGAACACATCCTATCTGGGATCTGAGCCTCTGTGGAGTTCTGCAACCCAGTCTCAGTAACTATCATACAAATCAGGTATTTATGTCTGCCTAGAAAATTAATTTTTCTGTCCTGTAGGCAGAGCTGGACAATGGGCATATTAGTTACACAACTGGCCAGAGTACAAAGCTATGAGGCAGCCTAAACAGCTTTGGAATAACCTGGAAGTGTGGTCCCAGTCAGCTCAGCTTTCTGCACATGACTCCTCATGTAAGTGGTCAAATGGAAATTGGATCCACTTCTGATTCAATAGGCTTGTACTTAGTAGAGATTTATTGAATGTGAAAGTTCTCTCCCTACTGAAACTTTTGGTGGAAATAAAAATCAGTTCTTCAGAAAACCAAATGCCACATGTTCTTACTTATAAGTGGGGGCTAAATGATGAGAACACATGAACTTTTATAGAAGGGAAAAACACAATCTGGGACCTGTCCAAGGGTGGAGGATGGAGGTAGGATGAGGGACAGAATTAGAAAAAATAACTAATGGTTATTAGGCTTAATACTTGGGTGATGAAATAATCAGTACAACAAACCCCTGTGACACAAGTTGACCTATGTAACCAACCTGTACATGTACTACTGAACCTAAAATAAAAGTTAAAAACAATCAGCTTTTGCCAGCATTAATCTATCTCTTTTGAGTTCTTTTTTTAAACTTTTATTTTAGGTTTGAGGGTAATGAAAAGGTTTGTTACATAGGTAAATATGTGTCATGGGGCTTTGTTATACGGGGTTGTTTCATTGTTCAGGTATTAAACACAACACACAATAGTTATCTTTTCTCACTCTCCCTTCTCCCACCCTCCCCGCTCAAATAAAAGTCTATGTTGCATTGTGGACTTACAGATGGAATCCCAAACTCTGAGACCTCCTAATCTCTTAAGGCGTGTGGAAGTAACCATTTACTTCTGACCCTTCACCTTCTAGTATCCTTTTTCTTTCCTCTCTCCTAGGTCTCATGACTTAAAATATGTTAATACCTTAACTAAAATAAAATGCAGCTGCCTAAAAGTCTGCTGTAGGATGGCAATGGTGGATGGTGGCACATGCCTGACATCATTTAATAGCACCATTAATTTAACTTTAATCTAATCCAAGGCATTAATTTACAGTTTTGATTATCTCACAATACCTAAAGTCAATCATGCATTTCTGGCTTAGGATCCTTTCTGACATTTTAAGAAGATTTGACAATTTAGTGTTAACATAGTGCTAAAAGCAGTGCTCAAATATGAGAACCTGTGTTAATTTCAAGGCCTAATTTTTAAATAAACAAATTATTTTCCACTTTATCATGATACACCTTATGCATCTCTCACTAACTTGAGGCCTCAGTGGAGTCTTGTGCTAGGATCCAGCATTCTGTCTGACACATTGCTGGTACTTAACTGCAGAGTGGAGCAGGTACCGTGTGGGTTGAGGTTGATGTGGCCTTGGACATGCCTGGGATTTAGTTGAGGTTTAATGAATGTGAAAGTTCTGTTTTCAGTATATACTAGAAATTTTCTATAACTGCCTATAAATGCAGATTACAGATAGACTTGAGTTAGTGAATTCAACAGAGGAGTTAGCTTAAATTCTTAATGTGTGAAACTAACACTGTCACTATGAGAAACACATCTTCCTTTTTTTTATTAAGGATACAATTTCAATATTGATTGAGTTTCACATCTGAGAGGATATTGATGGAGTTCCAGCCTACATTACAAGACAATGTTATAATGTATTCCTTATTTGAATTTTCACTTTTGTCAAAATATATAAAATGATCACCAGGCCAGCTAATGCCATGTTCTGTCTGCTTACTGTGGTTGAACAAAAAACAAAAATACAACAAAAAATGAATAATGCTCCTTTTGACATATTTGCTTTATGTGTGTTTCAATGACTTATCTCAATTTGAAATTATCTTTAATTTCTAAGGAGATGATGATCTTTGCTTTCTGTGAGAGAACTGCATCTCAATATCTTTGTATGGAGTCGTGTGTGTGTGTGTATATATATATATATATATGTATAGACACACTTGATATGTATATATATATATCTATATATGTATGTTTATACATATATATATATATATATATATTTCCCCTCTGTGTAGCCATCACAGAGTGAGGGAGTTGTTCTCTTTCTAGGAGCCATTATCTACTATTAGCTGCAGTCCAAAGTGTGCTCTTCTATATTATCTGGTATACTAATTACATTGAATGGGGTAGTGAGAACCAATTCACTGTGTTGGAGCTAACAACCCAGTGAATTAATAATGATAGGGAAGACACATTCAAAGATAAATGTCTTATTTTAATTGCACTATTGTAGCATTTGAATAAAGAAAATGACATTTCTTTCAAACTGTCTGTAAGTAAAGTCTGTCATTATATAAATGGTAACATATCACCTATGTCATCAGACTAACTAAAGTTTAGTAAACATTTTTCCTTTGTTGATTATATACATTTGGGGACTGTAAAATCAGTGCTGCCAATGTAATTCTGAATTAGTATTGATACCAATTACAGTTATTATACCACTGAAAAATTAGGCGATATGGAAGCTTTAGAATTACATTAGAAAAGACAGTCAATGCATATCTTTTAAAAACTAGAAGCACCAATTAAAAACAACTACAATTTGCACTCAAGAGCTCATGGCAAAATGTATATACAAATATCATTCAAGAATGTGGGTTCCCTAAAAGGGAAGTTTGTTTGCTTTTTTCTGGCTTTATCTTCAGTACCTAGAAGAATGATTGGCTCATAATATTTCTTTATAAATATTTGTTGAGTGAATAGAAGTTATAAACATTATCCTATGACCCATCTTCTCATGAGTACTTAAAGCTCATTTACCCAATACTTACTGGCTTAGTTCATTAGGAAAGGGCTTAAAATATAATATTAAAAATCTACCTCTATCCATTCCATGGTCCTAATGCCTCTTTTCAAATATTAAGCAGTATTATTTTATGTTACAAATTTGAGAACTTAGGATCTAAGAAGTTAGAAAGGCAAGGCATGGTGGCTCATGCATGTAATCCCAGCACTCTGGGAGGCCAAGACAGGTGGATCACAAGGTGAGGAGTTTGAGACCAGCCTGGCCAAAATGGTGAATC
Source organism: Cheracebus regulus (assembly GCA_963574635.1). Taxonomy (NCBI): domain Eukaryota; kingdom Metazoa; phylum Chordata; class Mammalia; order Primates; family Pitheciidae; genus Cheracebus; species Cheracebus regulus. The sequence goes on along the minus strand of CAUYQU010082132.1, from coordinate 21,247 downwards.
CCCATCTCTACTAAAAATACAAAAGTTAGCCAGGTGTGGTGGTGGGTGCCTGGAATCCAAGTGAGGCAGGGGAATCACTTGAACCTGGGTGGTGGAGGTTGCAGTGAGCCGAGATTATGCCACTGTACTTCAGCCTGGGTGACAGAGAAAGACTCATTCTTAAAAAAAAAAAAAAAAAAAAAAACTAAAAGAAGTTTAAAAATATGGCCACTATCACATGCCTGTGAAATCACATAGCTATTCTGTGGTCCTCTCACAACTTTCAGCTGTTACCTCTGTGCACACAATCCCTGACACACAGCTAGAAGTAACACTGTCTTGGCTCTATTTGTGTAAGAAATAGAATCAGAACATTACACTATTAACATAGGAAATGAATAGGTGTAGGAAATCCATGAGCCCCACACATTGGGTGCTAGAATGTAGGGATCCATGAGTCCCACGTTGGGCTCCAGATTGTAGAGAGCCAGCCCTGCACCACCCGGGAGAACCTCGAGTTTTGTGGCAACAAAGGAATGAGAAAAAGACAGATTAAGAGAGATAGTGGGACCAGGGGCCATCACTTTATTACTTTGGAGGAAACAGTGAAGGCCCCAAGTTCTGATCATCCACATTATTTATTGATTACAATCACTTTGATCTATAGGGTAGGATGAAGTGATGGTGGAGTGAATCAGTGAGCTGGAACTGGTGTGTCATCTAAGGACTGATAACAGTAGCAGTTTGGAAGTTTCACAAAACAAGAACATGTGGTTATCTTTAATTTATTATCTATGTGCAGCTGGTGGAACTCAGGCCTTACAAGGAGCCTACAAGTCTGGCTACATCATAGTGCTATGAAGGGGTTTTACGTCCTTGAGCACAATGTTTATGGTAACAGAGCCGAGGTCACCCTGCACCAGAACATGAGGCATGGAGAGGCCTTCCTCCTCAGAGGCCTCCTGTAGCCTTCTGCAGTTTGTTGTTTCTTGTTTATATGTTACTTATAACCAATTTATGTAGGCAGTCTGTAAATCCTTTCTCCTCTGCTGTTTTTCCCAATAAATAGGTTTAATAGTACTGTAAGCTAGCTTAGTATTATTGAAATTTTATACAATAAAGAAATAGCAGTAATTTGCAATAAGCAGTTGACTACCAGGGTATCGTGAAAAGAGACTTTATATGCCAATGTCTAGAGCACCCCTCATAAATAGAAAAATTATAATGATTATGATATCAATCTGCTAACAAAAAAGCTAGCCTTGATGGAGAGAAATTGCTTTTATCTGAATTGATTTGAGACCCTCGTTTTGCTATGTTTTGTTGCAGTAAGAAACCACTACAAATCTCTCAATAATGATTTCAATAATGCTAATAAGGCATGTGGGCTGGTTGTATCTCTGCTAGACATTGGTTAAAGGACTGATCTCTACCTGAAATCTTCCATTCTCCTGGCAGAAGGAAAGAGGTGTAACAGAAACACCCAATGGTTTTTAAAATTTCTATGAGTACATGATGTACATAACTTCCATTCCCATTCTGTTAGCCAGAGCAAATCATGTGGTCAGGCTCAACTCCAGTGGAGCAATGTAGTATATTCATTCCCACAGGTACTAAAAGTCAAATGGCAATAGGAGGTGAGGTGGGATTCATTTTATGGAAAGGAGGTGTGTGAGTTATTAGAAACACAATACATTCTACTACTCCATCTGTATTTGTTTCCTAGGGATGCCTAACAAAATACCATGAGCTGTGTGGGTTAAAATAAGTTTGTTCTATTACTGTTCTGGAAGTCAAAAGTCAGAAATTATAGTGTTAACCAGGTCCTGTTATCTCTAAGACTATGTGTAAATCTCTTCCTTATCTTCGGTGGTGGTCATTCATCCTTAGCATTTTTTAGCTTGCAGCTGCATAACTCGTCTCTCCTTTTCACATGGAATTCTCCCTGTATGTTGCTCTCCATATGACATTTTCCTCTTCCTATAAGGACACCAGTCTTACTGGATTAGGGGCCAATTCTATTCTAGTATGACTTCATCTGAATTTGATTCCATTATTGTAGAATTTATTTCCAAATAAGGTCACATTGATAGGCGCCAGGTTTAGGACTTAAGCATATATTTTGTGGAGACACAATTTATCCCATTACACTATATCAGTCTACTTCTCACCTCTTGTAATACATTCAGGATCTTCTGCACATTCTCCTTCTAATATACATACTTCTTTCTGCTATCTCTAATTTCTGGCTTTACTGTAGATTGATATCTTATTTTTAACTCTGCTAGTGTCTTCAATTTCATAATGTAATTGGACAGTGTTGAAAAAACTATAACCATTTAGTTAAATTTACTCTTACCCTTACATAATCTAACAGGACTAGATGCAAAATAGATCAACGGATTTTAATAGAATATGGAAAGTACATTGACATAATTTCAGATTCATCATTGAAACCAATCTTTTAAAATCTACCATTTGTCCAGTTTTGGTTATGTCAAATAATAATACTTACAGTTATCTGGCAAGGCTAGTAAAATGTTTATTTTCCCAATTGTACTATCTGTGTAAGGCTGGGTTTTCATCATATATTTCAATCAAAAGGGCATATTGCAACAGATTAAATGCAGAAGCAGATGTGAGAATCCAGCTCTCTTATATTAAGCACAGTATTTAAAAAGCTATGCCATAAGAAAAGGAAAACAGTGCACTTTTGTGACAAATTTTTTTTGCAAGAAAAGTATATATTTTTAAATAAAATATGTTCTTATGTTAACACATAGCAGGTTTACTACTATTATTTTAAATAAGGTAATAAATGTTTTTCAACACCTCAGTTTTAATCTCTTATGTGGTAAATACAGATAGATATAAACTGCATAAATAAAGAAAAGCTGTTTGGAATCATCAATATCAAAAAAGTTTGAGAATCACTGATGTGGAAAATCAATGGAGCATTTGGCATGAAATGGGACTGATAGCCTTTCCTCTTAATAGAAATGATAGAAATTTTTAGGCCAAAATATTCACCATCAAATATGGAAATCTTTCTACAACTGCTTCATTCAATCCTCCTTCCCCTTTTAAATAAGGGATAAGGTATCCTGTTTCCTATGTAGGATCTTCCTCTACTTGTGCCCTGAAACCAGCAGATTGCCATAGGCCTGGGCTATTGCTTGTCTCTTCTCTCCTTTATCTCGTTTGACCCATCCTTCTCTACTATCTGTACTCTTATGACCCTTTACATGCGTTTCATTCTTTCACATTGAAAACAATGGACACTTTTAAATTCTCATAGTCATAAGCACCCCAAGATTTTGTTGTATTAGCAAAAACAGTGCTAGACAAAATGAACATATTAGTGAATGTCAGTTGTTATTTTCTACTATGTTGCTCCAACAAGAAACCTGGGTGTCATTCTTAAAACCTCAAACTCTTTAACACCCTTCCATTTACATCCAATTAATCATAAAATTTTAGTAATTTTTCTGACTGAAGATTGCTAAAATCTATTCATGTACCACTATTGGCATTACTGCAACGTTGATCTCATGTTCGAGCTGAACATAACCCCACTAACTGATTTTCCTAGTCTATTCCTGCCCCTTCCTAGCCCTTTTCTATAGTACAGCCCAAACTGTTATGATCAGTAATGTGATCATGTAGCCAATTCACAAAGCCCATTAGTGTCTCACTCATTAGGGCTAGTGGAGGTTGAGCTCTTCCAATATGCAGATAAAGAGAAGAGAGACACTGGAAGCCACTGTTGCCGATCTGCTGTACTATTCCCCCAGAGAGAGAAGTAAAGAAAGCATCTGATTTGATCCATAATCTCAGCATAAGTTTTCTTAGGTCCAAGGAGGAGAATCTGTCTTATATTATTACTTTTTGATTATTTTTTCAAGAAAATTCAGAAACTCTGGATGGGAGCTTAGAATAATTATGGGAATTCAAAATAGAAACAGATAAACAGGTGGAAGGATGTGGTCTAGGGAAATAAGAAAGTTAAAGGTTAATTATATTATCTTTTTTTTCAATATTCCTGATCAATGATATGGACTGCCAGTGTCACTATGGAGAAAACTTAAATTGAAAGCCAAATTTCTACTTTTTATTTGGTTACATGCTTGTATTGTGAAAAAAAAAATAAAGCAGAATTAAAAAAGGTTTTTCAGCTGAGAATTTTACCTAGAGCTTTGTGTCCACTCAAGAGAAATACTCCAGAATAAAATAGACCAAAGTGTTTGACTTCCTGGCATACATTTCTAACAATTAAATTGGGCTGCCTTAACAAGCCATTTCAAAGACATTTTCTATTTGAAGCAATCTGGCCCCTTAGTGTGAGAGGATATAGCTGATTATCTGTCAATAAACAAGAAAAAGACCTTCAGGTGATCTGACTTGGATGGAAAACCTTGCTCTGGGAAAGAGAAAATGCTCTGGTGCTAAGAGGCAAAGGCATGGGACAAAGCCAGGAGAAGGAAATTTAGAGCATACAATGAACTGGAAAAAACCCAAACAAGGTGCAATGGGAAAGTACTAATGACATTATTTACTCTGGGAACACTGGCCCCTTCTCTAGGTGAAAGACTGAAGCCGTTCACCTCATCAAAACAAGCCAAGATTGTTTGCTTCTCAGGGAAATGTCAGGCTAAAGGTAAACTAACTAAAACCCTTTTATTATGAAAGTCTTGAATATTTTCTGTAGCACCTGGTTTTTTAAAGCAGAATCTAGAGAGGAGATCCTGAGACATTATCAAAGAAAAATTGAACTTTATGGTGTTAAACAGGCAAAGAAGACTTTAATCAAAGCCCTAGCAATAAGCAAGACTGAACTCAACTCTCCTGGAACAAAAAGGAAAAGGGTTCTTTAAGCACTGGGGTGAGCTGGTGGAAAGTACTGAAGGATGCAACCTAGGAGATAGAGGGACTCCCACCTTTAAAGGCTACATTTTACAGGATGGCTCCAGGTTCTTGAGAAAGACCTTTCTGGGTTGTAAAAGTGACTTTATGAAAGACTTACTTCTGAAAGGGGAAGAGAAAAAATTTATAACTGACAGTTTTTCTGAAAAAAAAAAATGCTCTAAGAAAGAAACGGAAGTCAGGGAAAGAAGCCTGTATTTTAGTGAAGCTGAATGGAATACTTAGGACTCTTTGCCAATACAGGTTAAAACTAAGCTCATGCGTTTAAGACGACAATGAGATTAAAGATCCAAATCATTGCCTCTCTACTAGGAACAGAAAAGTCTTCAATAATATGTATAATATGTAATATAAAAGATAATAAATGATAAATAATATGAATAAATAACTGGCTTAAATAATAAAAGGAATATATTGGTTCATGTAACTGAAACTTCCAGGTAAAGTTTAAGAATGATTTGATCCACACAGAAGAAGTTTCTTTTTGTAAGAGTATGTTAATTTTAATTTTATTTAATGTTTCCATAAGTTATTGGAGTACCAGTGATATTTGGTTACATGTTAAGTTTTTAAATGGTGATTTGTGAGATTCTGGTGCAATTATCACCCTAGCAGTATACCCTGCACCATATTTTTAGTTTTTTATCCCTCACCTGCCTCCCACATTTCCCTTCAAGTCCCCACAGTCCATTATATAATTCTTATACCTTGGTGTCCTCATAGCTTAGCTCCCACACATCAGTGAGAACATACGATGTTTGGCTTTCCATTCTTGAGTTACTTCACTTAGAATAGTACTCTCCAATCTCATGCAGGTCACTGCAAATGCTGTTAATTCATTCCTTTTTATAGCTGAGTAGTATTCCATCATATATACATACCACAATTTTGTATCATTAATGGGTATTTGAGTTGTTTCCACGATTTTGCAATTGTGAATTGTGCTGCTATAAATATGTGTGCAAGTATCTTTTTCATATAATGACTCCTTTTCCTTTGGGTAGATACCCACTAGTGGCATTGCTGGATCAAATGGTAGCTCTACATTTAGTTCTTTAAAAAATCTCCACACTTTTTTTTTATTGTGGCTGTACTAGTTTACATTTCCACCAGCAGTGTAGAAGTGTTTCCTGATCACTGCATCTATGCCAATGTCTACTGTTTTTAATTTTTTTCATTATGACCATTCTTGCAAGAGTAAGGTGATACAGCATTGTGGTTTTGCTTTGTAGTTCCCATTAGTAATGTTGAGCATTTTTTCATAGGTTTGTTGGCCATTTGTATATCTTATTTAAAGAATTGTCTATTCATGTTTTTAGCTCACTTTTTGATGGGATTGTTTGTTTTTTTCTTACTGATTTGTTTGAGCTCATTGAAGATTCTAGATATTAGTCCTTTGTCAGATGTATAGATTGTGAAGATTTTCTCCCATTGTATGGGTTGTCTTTTTACTCTGTTGACTGTTCCTTTTGCATATAAAAGCTCTTTAATTTAATTACATCCAAACTATTTGTCTTTGTTTTTATTGCATTTGCTTTTGGGTTCTTAGTCATGAAATGCTTGCCTAAGCCAACATCTAGAAGGGTTTTTCCAATGTTATCTTCTAGAATTTTTATAGTTTTAAGTCCTTAAGCCACCTCAAGCTGATTATTATTTTTTTTTTTTTGAGACTAATTCTCTCTCTGTCTCTAGGCTGGAATGCAGTGGTGCAATCCTGGCTCACTGCCACCTTCACCTCTTGGGTTCAAGCGATTCTCCTTCCTCAGCCTCCTGAGTAGCTGGGACTACAGATTTGTGCCACCGTACCCAGCTAATTTTTATATTTTTATTTTTTTTAGTAGAGATGAGGTTTCACCATGTTGACCAGGATGATCTTGAGCTCTTGATCTCATGATCCGCCCACCTTGGCCTCCTGAAGTGCTGGGATTACAGATGTGAGCCACCACACACAGCCTTTGAGTTGATATTTATGCAAGGTGAGAGATGAGGATCCAGTTTCATTCTCCTACATTTGGCTAGCAAATTATCTCAGTATCATTTGTTGAAAAGAGTGTCCTTTTTCCACTTTATGTTATGTTTGCTTTGTTGAAGATCAGTTGGCTGTAAGTATTTGGGTTTATTTCTGTGTTCTCTATTCTGTTCCACTGGTCTATACGCCAATTATTTTATACCAGTACTATGCTGTTTTGGTGAATATGGCCTTAAAGTATAGTTTGAAATCAGGTAGTGTGATGCCTCCAGATTTGGATTTTTTTTTTCTCAGTCTTGCTTTTGCTATGTGGGCTCTTTTTTGGTTCCATATGAATTTTGGAATTTTTTTAAAAAATTCTGTGAAGAGTGATGGTGATATTTTGATGGGACTTGCATTGAATTTGTAGATTGCTTTTGGCAGTGTAGTCATTTTCACAGTATTGATTCTACACATCCATGAACATGGTATGTGTTTCCATTTGTGTCAACTATGATTTCTTTCAGCAGTGTTTTATAGTTTTCCTTCTAGAGGTCTTTTGACTCCTTGGTTAGGTTTATTTCTAAGTATTTTATTTTATTTTTTACAGTTATTGTGAAAGGGGTTGAGTTCTTGATTTGATTCTCTGCTTGGTCACTGTTGGTGTATAGAAAAATGACTGATTTTTATACCTTAACCTTGTATCTGGAAACGTTGTTGAATTCTTTTACCAGTTTGGGGAGCTTCCTGGAGGCATCTTTAGCATTTTCAGAGTAAATGATTATATCATCAGCAGACAGTGACTGTTGGACTTCCTCTTTACTGATTTGGATGCCTTTTATTTTTCTCTTGTCTGATTGTTTTGGCCAGGACTTCCACTAGTATGTTGAAGAGGAGTGGTGAGACTAGGCATCCTTGTCTTGTTCCAGTCCTCAGAGAATACTTTCAACTTTTCCCCATTGAATATTATGTTGCCTGTGGGTTTATCATAAATAGCTTTTATTGAGGTATATCCTTTGTATGCTGATTTTGCTGAAAGTTTTAATCATAAAGATGCTGGATGTTATCAAATGTTTTTTTCCTACATCTATTGAGATTATTGATATGTTTGGCTATGTCCCCACCAAAATCTTGACTTGAATTGTATCCTTCAGAATCCCCACCTGTTGTGGGAGGAAACTGGGAGAGATAATTAAATCATGGGGTCTGGTCTTTCCAGTGCTATACTCGTGATAGTGAATAAGTCTCACAAGATCTGATGGGTTTATCAGGGATTTCCACTTTTGCTTCTTCCTCATTTTCTTTTACTTCTGCCATGTAAGAAATGTCTTTCATCTCCTGCCATGATTCTGAAGCCTCCCCAGCCATGAGGAACTATAAGTCCAATTAAACCTCTTTTTCTTTCCACTATTCTGTATGTCTTTATCAGCAGTATGAAAACAGACTAATACAGTAAATTAGTACCAGAAGTGAAGTGTTGCTGAAAAGATACTCAAAAATATGCAAGCAACTTTGAAATTGGGTAACAGGCAAGGGTTGGAACTGCTTGGAGGGGTAAGAAGAAGACAGGAAAATGTGGGAAAGTTTGGACATCCTGGAGACTTGTCGAATGGCTTTGCTTAAAATGCTGATAGTGATATGGACAATTAGGTCCAAGCTGAGGTCGTCTCAGATAGAGATGAGGAACTTGTTGGGAACTAGAGAAAAGGTAACTTTTGTTATGTTTTAGCAAAGAGACTTGAAGCATTTTGTTCTTAACCTAGAGATTTGTGGAACTTTGAACTTAAGAAAGATGATTTAGGGTATCTGATAAAAGAAATTGCTAAACAGCAAATCATTCAAGTGGTGACTTGGGTGGGTACTGTTAAAGGCATTCAGTTTTATAAGGGAAAGAGCATAAAACTTAGGAAAATTTGCAGCCTGACTATGCAATAGAAAAGAAAAACCCATTTTCTGGAGAGAAATTCAAGTAAGCTGCAGAAATTTACATAGGTAGCAAGGAACCTGATGTTAATCCCCAAGACCATGGTGAAAATGTCTCCAGGCTATGCCAGAGACCTTCATAACGGCCCTTCCCATTACAGATTCAGAGACTCAAGAGGAAAAAGTGATTTTGTGGGCCAGGCTCATGGTCCCCATGCTGCGTGCAGCCTAGGGACTTGGTACCCTGTTTCCCAGCCACTCCAGCAGTGGCTGAAAGGGGCCAATGTACAGCTCATTCTGTGGCTTCAGAGTGTGTAAGCCCCAAGCCTTGGCTGCTTTCACATGGTGTTGAGCCTGCAGGTGTCCAGAAGTCAAGAATTGAGATTTGGGAACCTCCACCAAGATTTCAGAAGTTGTATGGAAATGCCTCAGTGCCCAGGAAAAAGTATGCTGCAGGGGCAGGTCTCTCATGGAGAACCTCTACTAGGGCAGTGCAGAAGGGAAATGTGGAGTCCCTACCAGGTGCAGTCCCTACTGGGTCACTGCCTAGAGGAGCTGTGAGAAGGCCACTGTCCTCCAGATTCCAGAATGGTAGATCCACCAAAATCTTACACTGTGGGCCTGGAAAAGCCACAGACACTCAATGCCCATCCTTTAAAGCAGCTGGGAGGGAGGCTATACCTTGCAATGCCACAGGGGTGGAGCTGCCCAAGACCATGGGAATCTACCTCTTGCATCAGCGTGAACTGGATATAAAACCCAGAGTCAAAGGAGATTATTTTGGAGCTTCCAAATTTGACTGCTCTGCTGTATTTTGGAGTAACTAGCTTGCTTTTGATTTTACAGGCTCATAGGTTCAAGGGACTTGACTTGTCTCAGATGAGATTTTAAACTGTGGACTTCTGAGTTAATGCTGAAATGAGTTAAGACTTTGGAGAACTGTTGGGAATTCATGACTGATTTTAAAATTGGAAGATATGAGATTTGGAGGAGCCAGGGGTGGAATAATGTGGTTTGGCTGTGTGCCCACTCAAATTTCAACTTGAATTGTATCTCCCAGATTTCCAATGTGTTGTGGGAGAGACCCATGGGGAGATAATTGAATCAAGGGGACCTATCTTTCCTGTGCTATTCTTGTGATAGTGAGTGATAGTGAATAAGTCTCAAGAGATCTGCTGGGTTTATCAGGGGTTTCCATTTCTGCTTCTTCCTCATTTTCTCTTGCTGCTGACATGTGAGAAGTGCCTTTTACCTCCTGCCATGATTCTGAGGCCTCCCCAGCCATGTGGAAGTGTAAATCCAATTACAACTCTTTTTCTTCCCAGTCTCAAATATGCATTTATCAGTAGTGTGAAAACAGACTAATATAATGATCACGTGATTTTTGTTTTAAATAGTTTATGTGATCTATCACATTTATTCACTCATGTATGTTAAACCATATCTGCATCCCTGGCATGAAATCCACTCTATCATGGAGGATCATGTTTTTGATATTTGGTTGGATTCAGTTAGCTAGTATTTTGTTAAGAATTTTAGGGTCTAGCTGGGCGAGGTGGCTCACACCTGTAATCCCAGCACTTTGGGAGGCCAAGGTGGATGGATCACGAGGTCAAGAGATTGAGACCATCCTGGCCAACATGGTGAAACCCCGTCTCTACTAAAAAATACAAAAATTAGCTGGACATGGTGGCATGCACCTGTAGTCCCAGCTACTCAGGAGGCTGAGGCAGGAGAATTGCTTGAATCCAGAAGGTGGAGGTTGCAGTGAGCCGATATTGCACCACCGCACTCCAGCCTGGTGCGTGGTGACAGAGAAATACTCTTTCTAAAAAAAAAAAAAAAAAAAAAAAAAAAAGGGAAAGAAAAAAAAAGAAAAGAAAAAAGAATTTTAGCATTTATGTTCATCAAAGTTATCAGCTTGTAATTTTCTTTTTTGGTTATGTCCTTTAATGATTTTGGTATTAGGGTGATGCTGGCTTCACAGAATGAATTAGGGGTGGTATGTTCTTTTTCTATCTTGTGGAATAGTGTCAAAAGGATTGGTACCAATTCTTCTTTGAACGTCTGGTAGAATTCTGCTGTGAATCCATTTGGCCCTGTACTTTTTTTGTTGGTAATTTTAAATTTACCATTTCTATCTCACTACTTGTTCTTGGTCTGTTCAAGGTATCTAACTATTCCCAATTTAAGCTGAGAGAGTTGTATTTTTCCAGAAATTTATTCATCTCTTCTAGGTTTCTTAGTTTATCATGTAAAGGTGTTCATAGTAGCCTTGAATGATCTTTTGTATTTTGTTGGTATCAGTTGTAATTTATCCTGTTTCATTTCTTAACGAGGTTATTTGAATTTTCTCTCTTCTTGGTTAATCTGCTAATGGTCTATCAATTTTATTTATCTCTTCAAAGAACCAGATTTTTGTTTTATTTATCTTTTGTATTGCTTTTTTGTTTGTTTCAATTTCATTTAGTTCCACTCTGATCTTGGTTATTTCCTTTCTGCAAATGTTGGATGAAATCCTATATATATATATATATATATATATATATATATATCTGTTAAGTTTATTTTTTCCAAGATATAGTTTAAATCTACTGTTTTTTTGCTGACTTTCTGTTTTGATGACCTGTCTAGTGCTGTCAGTGGATTATTGAAGTCCCCCATTATTATTGTGTTGCTGGTTTATTAGTAATCTGTTTACAAATTTTGGAGCTCCAGTGTTAGGTGCATATATGTTTGAGATTGTGACATTTTTCGTTGTTGAACAAGGGCTTTTGCCATTATATAATATCCCTTTTTGTCTCTTTTAACTCCTGTTGCTTTCAAGTTTGTTTTGTCTAAGAATAGCCATCCCTGCTCACTACATGCAATGTCTTTTTCCACCTGTTTAAGTTGATGTGAATCTTAATGTGTTAGATGAGTCTCCCGAAGGCAGTAGATAGTTAATTGGTGAGTTCTTATCCATTCTGTGGTTCTGTATCTTTTAACTGGAATAGTTAGGCCATTTACATTCAATGTTAATATTGAAATGTGAAGTACAATTGCATTCATCATGCTATTTGATGCCTGTATACTTTTTGTTTGTTTTGTTTTTGCTTTTTATCTTGTATTTTTGTTTTATAAGTCTTGTGTGATTTATGCTTTAAAAAGGTTCTGTTTTGATGTGATTTTAGGATTTGTTTCACGATTTAGAGTTTCTTTTAGCAGTTCCTGTAGTGGTGGCTTGGTGGTGGTGAATTCTCTCAGCATTTATTTGTCTGAAAAAGACTGTATCTTTCCTTCATATCTTATTCTTAGTTTTGCTGGATACGGAATTCTTGGCTCATAATTTTTTGTTTGGGAAGATTAAAGATTGGAACCCATTTCCTTCTGGCTTTTAGATTTTCTGCTGAGAAATCTACTGTTAATCGGATAGGTTTTCCTTCCTAGATTACCTTGTGGTTTTGTCTGACAGCTCTTAAGATTCTTTTCTTCATCTTAACTTTGGGTAACTTGATGACAATGTGCCTAGGTGATAATCATTTTCCAATAAATTTCCCAGGTGTTCTTTGTGCTTCATGTATTTGAATGTCTAGGTCTCTAGCAAGGCCAGGGAAGCTTTCCTCAATTATTCCCCCAAATAGTTTTCCAAGGTTTTAGAATTATCTTCCTCCTCAGGAACAGCAATTATTCTTAGGTTTGGTCATGTAACATAATCCCAAAAGTTTTTGAGGATTTGCTTATATTTTCTTATTCTTTGTCTTTGTTAAATGGGGCTAATTTGAAGACCTTGTTTTTGAGCTCTGAATTTCTTTCTTCTACTATTTAATTCGATTGCTGAGACTTTCCAGCCTGTTTTGCATTGCCATAAGTGTGTCCAATGTTTCCTGAATTTTTGGTTGTGTTTTCTTGAAGCATCTATTTTCTTCAATATTTCTCCCTTCACTTCTTGTATCATCTTTTTTTTTTTTTTTTTTTGGATTTCTTTGTATTGGACTTCTCTTTCCTCTGATGCCTCTCTGATTAGTTAATAACTAACCTCCTGAATTCTTTTTCAGGTAAATCAGGGATTTCTTCTTGGTTTGGATCCATTGCTGGTGAACTAGTATGGTTTTTCAGGGTGTTAAAGAGCCCTGTTTTGTCATATTACCAGAGTCGGTTTTCTGGTTCTTTCTCATTTGAGTAGATTCTGTCAGAGAGAAGGTCTAGGGCTGAAGGCTGTTGTTCAGATTATTTTGTACCATGGGGTGTTCTCTTAATGTAGTACTCTCCTCCCCTTTCTTTCCTTTTTTTTAATGGATGTGGCTTCCTGTGAGCTAAACTGTAGTGATTGTTGCCTGTCTTCTGGGTCTAGCCACCCAGCAAATCTACCCAGCTCTGGGCTAGTACTGGGGGTTGTTTGCACAGAATCATGTGATGTGAACCCTCTATGGGTCTCTTATCCATAAATACCAGCACCTGTTCTGGTGGAGGTGGCAGGTGGGTGTAATGAACTCCTTGAAGGTTCTTAGCTTTGTTGGCTTAATGCTCTATTTTTGTGCTGATTGGCCTCCTGCCAGATGGTTGCACTTTCCAGAAAGCATCAGCTATGGTAGTATGGAGAGAGATCAGTAATGAGTGGAGCCCTAGAAGTCCCAAGATTACATGTCCTTTGTCTTCACAGCTACCAGGGTGGATAGGAAAAGACCATCAGGTGAGGGCAGGGCTAAGTGTGTCTGATCTCAGACTCTCCTTGGGTGGTTCTCGCTGTGGCTGCTGTGGGGGCTGAGGGTGTGGGTCCCAGGTCAATGGAGTTATGTACCTAGGATTATGGCTGCCTCTGCTGAGTCATGGAGGTTGTCAGTGAAGTAGGGAAAGCCAGCAGTTACAGGCTTTACACGGCTCCCGTGCAAACTTAAGGGTGAGTCTCATTCCCACTGTGTGTCCACAACAGCCCAGAGTCTGTTTCCAGTCAGTAGGTGAGCCAGGCTTACAACTTTCCCATGGTACCTGCTTTCCAGCTGTGAAAGGAAAGGACTTGGTTCTTCTGCCTGTGGAGTCTGCACAATGGAATTTTGCCCTCCTCTGTGTTCTGGTCAAGAGACTTCTTGCTCTGTTCAAAGTGTTACACAGTGCAGCTGGAGATTTTCTGCTCCCTGTGGTGTCTCCCCTGCACTCCTGTGGCTGCCCTTTGAATGGATCCCTGTGGTGCCAGGAAGGAATGGCTTGCTTCGGGACCCAACAAGCTTCCAGGGTCTTTCTGCTGCTTCCTCTACCCCTGTATTTCATTCGGCTCTCTAAATTGACTCAGCTCCAGGTGAAGTCAGAACCTTCTCCTGCAAACATACCTTCATTTCCTTGAGTGCATGTGTTTGTTTGGAAGAGGAGGCTCTCCCTTTCCTAGTTCCACGGTTTGGCACTCACAGTATTTGGGGTTTCTCCCAGGTCCTACTGGAGTAGTCTGCTTCCTTCAGAGGATCTGTGGGTCCTATTGGGATTCAGAAGTTTCTTTTTCTTAATATTTCCACTTTGTTTCCTTGGACAGTGTATAGGAAGTTCTCCAGTTGTAAGCTGGCTGCCAGCAGTTTACAGTGCTAAATTATTCTTTTTCACAACCAATAAGAAAAGACAGTTTTGAAAGCAACTCATGTAAGGAAGAAAAAGTCTTTTCTTTCCTAGAAGCCCAAATGTTTCTTGAAGTCCTATTGGCTCTTATTGAGTTTGAAAAATAGTTATGCATTGTTATGCACAATTCAGCCCATAATAAGGTGAATGTCCTTAATATTTTTTGTTGTTATTAGAAGGAGGGAATGCATGCTATACAGGCAATTAAAAAATAGTTATATAAATGTAGAGTTAAATAATGATTTTAGGCACCCTGCTGTCTGATTCTCATTTCTTACCTCTGAAGCTCTCTTTCTCTAAATTTCCCACTCTAGTAATTCTGTTCTCCTCTAGGACGTCCCATCCATTGACTCCACAACATCACCTCCTTCCTTATGGCCTCAGTTCCCTCCCTATTTGGCTTGGATGGCAATGTTTACATTATATTCACTCTCTTATACATACTCTTAGCATTTGCATCCTCCCACCCTTGGTGCAATTCTTTTGCAAAATTATGACCCTGGATAAATCTAACTTTTGGTCAGCACTTTGTACATGCCATTAATGTCCTTAATGCACCACATAGAGTATTTCATTTGGTAATAATAACAATTCTATATGTTGTGAGAGTTCAGTCTGGATGCTGGCAAAAATATTAACAGAAAAATATCAAAGAAAGTTATAGAATATAGTCACAAACCTTCTTGGAAGGCCAACAAGTTTGCATAGTTTCAGTAGAAGTTTTGGCTGAAGGCAGCCTTATCCTTTTTTACTTTTAGTTGATAAGAAAATCAAATAGCTAGGAAATGTAGAAAAGTTTATCTGAATAACGTGTTTACTCATGTAGTTCTATGAACTAACTTTTGATCATTCCAGATAGCTCTCTCAAGAAGAAGTAGATTAAAGATATTACTCACTAATAGTGTTTGCTTTAGGCCTCAGAACCTGCCCTTTAATCTCTTCATTTTAGTGATGTTGACTCAAAATTTTGTCATTTAATGCATGCTGAATAAAGACCAAGAGGCCAGCATTTTTGAGGCCAGCAGCTTTATCTCTTTACAGCACTCTCATTGAGTGTCTGTTAGTGACCCAGACACCTCAGCCTGCTCATTCACTGTATTCTGTATTTAAGTAAATTGATTTATCTGTCGTTGAGCCAAGGTTCCCAAGACAGAACCCTGCAGGTAATGACCCTGACCATATGTTATATGATAAGTTTTACCATTACTCCTATTTCAGAAATTAGGAAATTGGTGACAGAATTTTACAAAGCTACTAAGTGGTGAAGAATGAATTTAAACCCTGGATACTGGTTTTCAGAGCCTTGATCTTGACTATTCTCCCCTTTCTTATACCATACTGTCCATCTTAATTTCCAACCCTACTAAAAAGTCAAAGAAATTTTCTGATCTGTTTTGGAAGTAAAAGTAGAAGTTAGTCATGCAAATTTACCTGAACATTCTGGTCACCATCTCCACCTCCCAAACCCAATTTCCAGGTTTATCTTCTTGCATTATTTCCAGAAAATATTTCTCCTTTGCATTTCACATTTGCTCCCGGCTGTTTCTGACAGGGGTCTATTGACTCTTTGGAGAGATTTTGTGCTTTTCATCTTCTCATTATTGTCAAGTTAAAGACTGATGCTCATTGTCCTACTCTTGTTTTCATTACCACAAAATGCAAATGTATGCTTTTAGGTATATGTAAATGGACTTAAATTAAATAAATTGCTGTAAACAATAATATGTTGGATATAACTAAGGAGACATAAGGCCTGTAGTTTTGTATTATAAATATTTTTAAATTTTCTGTTACTGGCCAGGTGCAGTGGTTCATGCCTGTAACCTGGTGTGTTACACTTTGAGAGGCTGAGGCGGGTGGATCACAAGGTCAAGAGATCAATATCATCCTGGCAAACATGGTGAAACCCCGTATCTACTAAAAATACAAAAATTAGCTGGGCGTGGTAGTGTGTGCCTATTGTCCCAGCTACTTGGAAGGCTGAGGCAGGAGAATCACTTGAAACAAGGAGGTGGAGGTTGCAGTGAGCAAGGATTGTACCACTGCACTCAAGCCTGGGCAACAGAGTGAGACTACATCTCAAAAAAAATATGTTATTAAAACAACATATTATGATGTTGTGACATCTTAAAAAAAGTTTGTGGCTGGGGAGACACTGTATGTCTTGTGGCTAGCAAATTCTTAAAGACAACAAGAAAGGGCCTAGCCAGGAATTTGTCTTTGATATGAAAATTAATCCAGAGTCTTACCTCCTATATCTGGTCCAGATATACCAAGAGGCAATATTCCTGTGTTTGAATCATCCCAGAGCTATGATCCAGGCAAATAGGGATGACCCCTATCGTGCAATGCCTACTAAAATTGTTCAACCTAGTCAATCCTAATTCTGCCCTGCCTGTCCTTTCCTATAGAACCCCCAAAAAGTCAGTGGCCCAAACCTTCTTCTTGCTCTTGTCTTCTGCCTCCTGACCACCTTAGTGTCTTTCCCATGAGGCCCTGTGTGGCATGCTATGCATCTTGTTTCTTCAGCAACTATGAGTATTAAAAATCTCTTAATGGCATTAGACTCTCCATGTTATCCCCCAGTCACCATTGTAAATTAAGACCCGGTAACAATTCATTTGGAGATTTAACCATTATTTGATTAATTGGAAAAGGACTACCAAAAAAAATGAGTAATACTATGTTTCCCTTTAAAAATTGCATTTAATATGGTTAGTTGTCACTTTAAAAATAATGATACCTATATTTAATGGAACTTAATCTATATGTACTAATTGAAAAGCTTAATGGAAATTAATCTGTATGTTCTAATTGTAAAAAATGCCTTTGTTTGTGACTCTTACTCAAAAGTAGACACAGAGATAATTTGGAAGACATTTTCCTCTCTTATGTGTGTCTGAAAATTTATTTTTCTAAGGAAAAGCTAGAAGAATAATCAGCCAGCTTATAATAGGAGCTAGTCAGCATTGCTTTCTTCACTACTTGTATTCTTACAGTATAAGTTGTGGATATTGCTCTATGCTGATCTAAGTGTTCACTTTTATTCACTAGATCTGTGTTTCACTTCATAGATGGAAAATAAACCTTTAGGCTATTTTTAAAAATAACACATTCATTTTTCACCTATAGATGGCTCACATACCACTGTTTATGCTGAAAAACCTCTTCTTTCATAGCACTTTTGCATTATTTTCACTGGATAATTAAATAATTGTTCTCACTCCCTGCTTTTGGGCTGGTAAAGTCCTGTTTCTAGAGCAGCTTTAGTTGTAGTTCATGAAATAAAACCAGTTTTCCATTCTTCTTTCCAGTTTCCTTAGATAATACATGTGAAGAACCAGTGGATCCCACTGGATGAATCAATTGTAAAAGTCAACTAAAATGCTAAATACGGTGGTGTTATACAGCCATAAAGAGGACACATTTCAAATATTGTTAATAAATCCAAACCAGTAACTTTACCCTCTAAAAATGATTCTCTTGATTTATAAAGACCATGGCTTACTTTAAAGGACTGTCCATTATTTTTCCACTTCATTTAATAAAAGAATGAAATTCTTATGTCCTTCTTGGAACAAAGTCACAGTCAAATGCACATCATTTTACACACACACATTCACACACTCAAGAATATGGCTGTCCTTCTGAAACTTTCTGTGGGCAAAAGTTAAGCATGAATTATGTGATACCAATTTGCCAGCAGCAGCAGCCACTACAAATCTGCTGATTCACTCACTTATTGAAGAAAAATGAATTGTGTCAAATCATCTTGTGGTGTGATTGGAAACATAATGAGTGCAAATCAATTCAATATTAATTTAGTACCTTGTATTTGACACTGCTGGGCACTGAGATAAATCTAAATTTCTTTCCCCATAAAACAGTCATAATGGGCTGCACTTCTATCATTTTACTGCTACCTATTACTATTTCTATCACCTCCAGCACTGCCACCAATGTAAAGACTACTGCTACTTCTACAACACTAGGTAATATAAGGCACTCAGTATGTATCAGACAGTTTTCTGATTATTTACATTTAATACTCAAAACAGCTCTTATGATATAGAAACTATCAATAAGTCTGTTTTATAAATGTACAAATGAAAGCACAAAGCAGCTAAATAACTTGCCAAAGTCTCATGCTAGTAAGTGGCAGAATAAGGATACAAATTCTGGCTTTCTAGCTCCAGAACTGTGCATTACCCTGTACAATCACACTTAATTAACAACACCAGATATGGGATTGATGCATAAAGGAACACTTAGTTTGTGTATTTTACTGTGTTAATGTGAAAAATATAAATTTCTTTGCCAGTATAGCTGCAAATGTGATCATATCTTTTATTTTTTCTGATTAATTGCAAGAGATCCACCTATTTTATTAGCAGTGCTATCTACTTCTTGAGGTCTTCACTACCAACTCTCCATAATTGTTAAATAACCTAAGTGATATTCTCAGACCCATAGAGTTCATTCATCTTCCAAACACTAGATGGACAGCTGGGTTATTGGATCAGTGCCCTCATGCTTGCCCTTCATTCTCAGTGTCTCAGTTTCTCCATGATGACCAATTCCTCATTGCTCCACAGTGCCCGTCTACTGTGGTAATTATGTCTTGCTAGTTCATTCATTCAGCAAATGATTTTAGTGACCACATAACATAGGCAGGCCCTGTGCCTCACTACTAGCTGGACTAAAAAGAAGTTCAAGAGAGACATAAAGAGCTTCTCTTTAAGAAGCTTACATTCTGGTGGGAGAGGCAGACAACAAAGAAGGAGGCCAATAACTAAGGAAAATAACTACAAATAGTTATGAGTGTCCAAAGGAAAGAAGTAGAAAATAGAGTGTAGTTCTATTAAGGATAGGCAGGCAGAGCATCTGTAAGGAGGTGTCATTTAAGACCCACAATTATAAAAAAAAAGTCTTAAACTTAGATTATAATAATGGTGCACAAGTCTGAATATACTGAAAGTATCTTTGAATTGCTCATTTTAATCAAGTGAATGTTATGATATATAAATTACATATCAGTAAAGCTATCAAAAACAAAACAAAACAAAATTACCAGGTACTGATATCCAGCAGAGGTATAACCAGAAGTTGACTGCTTTGTATTTTCTGCTTTTGTACCTATTGAAAATTCTTTTATATAAGTTGTGTAAATTCTCAGTTTTGATCTGAGATTTGACT
Source organism: Cheracebus regulus (assembly GCA_963574635.1). Taxonomy (NCBI): domain Eukaryota; kingdom Metazoa; phylum Chordata; class Mammalia; order Primates; family Pitheciidae; genus Cheracebus; species Cheracebus regulus. The sequence continues at coordinate 1,695 of CAUYQU010082132.1, read as the reverse complement.
CTTTTGAGTAGATTATCACTTGTTCATCTGTATTACAGTTTTTACACTTACAGTCATGTTTTTTCCTTCGTTGTTTCCCACCCTTGTGAGTTTAAATCTTAAAAAAAATTCCACTTGCTAAATATTGGTAGAGTTTAGGAGGGAGGAAACTAAGATCTCATTACTCAAGGAATAGATATTAGTTTACTCATATCATTGTAATTCCAGTTGCTGTATATTTTAAGTAGTCTAAGTTTGAGCCAATCAGTGCATTTCCCTTGGTGACCTTCATTAGTATAATGATTTTCACATGGCCTAACAACCCAATCATAGTTAACTGAGGGTTTTTTTTTAAATTTCAAGATTGGTAATAAGGTTTGGCTCTGCTCCTACCCAAACTCTCATCTTGAATTGCAATCTCCATAATCTTCACCTGTGAAGGGAGAGACCAGGTGAAGGTAATAATTGAATCACTGGGGCAGTTTTCCTTATGCGAGGGAGTTCTCATGAGATCTGATGGCTTTATAAGTGTTTGCTAGCTCCTCCTGCAGTTCTTCTTCCTCCTACCTCCTTGGGGAGATGGTGTCTTGCTTCTCCGTTATCCCTTGCAGTGATTGTAAGCCTTCTGAGGTTTCCTCAGTCATGCAGAACTGTGAGTCAATTAAACCTTTTTCCTTTATAAATTATCAAGTCTCAGGCAGTTCTATATAGCACCATGAGAAGAGACTAATACAGTTGGTAAGGTTTGCTCTCTCTCTTATTTCAGATGTGACAAGATTGCCATTCCAGTTGCTTCTGAAAGTCTACCTGTGACAAAGATAAGACAGTCTTGGAATAAAGACAGTTCTGTATGTGGTAAAAAAGAAATAGAGAATACTCCAGGGTACATCAAATACTTCTGAAGTCTCCTTTACATCTGTACTTATGAAAATGGGAGAAAATACATTTCCCAATTGCTTCAGACAATTTGAGACAAGATTTCTGCATGTTTGTTTGGCTTTTTTCCAGCCCAAGTTCTTTATCTGGTACAAATGGGTTGGAGAGTTTAGTAATTGTAATTGACATTGCTATCAGAAATGCTTGAACTATAAATTATAAAGCCAGGAGTATGAGAAGATTTCATGGAGAAGGGGGTAAAGGGAAGGTGGGTGCAAAGGCACCTTGGGTCTCAAGAACTTTGACAACAGTTGACCAGTACAGTTTCAAGATTGCAGTGGCTGGAGAAAAAGTAAGCATAAGTAGTGTTTGGGTTAGGAGGTAGAGAAGACATGCAAGTATATTTTATTGAGAACTTAGATTCTTGGTGCTGTTTCCATTTCAGATATATTACTACATTTTTGCTTCTCGATAGCACTAATAAGTAGATATTTAAAGAGATAGAAACCCTAGACTCTGAGACATTAAGTAATATTTCCACAATCACTCAGCTGGTATAAGAACCAACCCAAATGCCCATCAATGATAGACTGGACAGGGAGAATGTGGCACATATACACCATGGAATATTATGCAGCCATCAAAAACGATGAGTTTGCGTCCTTTGTAGTGACATGGATGAACCTGGAAACCATCATTCTCAGCAAAATGACACAAGAACACAAAATCAAACACCACATGTTCTCACTCATAGGTGGGTGTTGAGCAATGAGAACACATGGACACAGGGAGGGGAGCACTATACGCTGGGGTATGTTGGGGGGAAATAGGGGAGGGACA
>CAUYQU010082128.1:0-43293 GCA_963574635.1 Cheracebus regulus | reverse complement strand
ATTTGTGGTGCTTTTCTGCTTGGGGGATCTCCGGTCTGGCTTCCCTCTTGAATTCTTATTTCATTTATGTAAATGGGTGACCTGCCTTCCCGGAGATCCAAACGTCGATCAAAAGGGAAGCTAGTCCCATTTACTCTGCACAGAGAACCGCCGTGCCTAAGCGCCAGCAAAACCGCCTCGCTGGCCACAAGAGTCGCGCTGGTGACCCGTGGTGCTCCTCCCCTGGGAGTCTCCTAGTCCATAAGCAACAAAAATTGGTCTGAAAATGTGATGTCCTTTCGTTCTGTATGCTTTCTCTGGGAGCTACAATCCTGAGCTGCTAGTAGTCGGCCATCTCGGATCTCTCTCTAGTCAACTTCTTATAATAATACACACAATTTTAGTAAGAATATAGAAGATTGGAATCACAGAGGTTGACGTGAGTGAGTTTAAAAGCTTCTGGACTTAGCAAAGATATTTATAAACTTTCCAAAGCCATGTAAAGTTTTTCCAAAATTGACATTATAATAGGCTATAGAAAACTCATTATAGTTTGTTCCTGATTGCAATAGAAGTAAGGTGAAAATCTTAAATTTAACAACCATGTTCATGTGGTTGGAGAAGCTCCAACCACATGGACATTAAGGAAAACACTTCCAAATAATTTATGAGTCAAAAAAGAGTAAAACTACCGTTAGAAAACATTTGAATGAAATATTGATGGAAATACAACATATAAATATTTGTTACATGCAAGTAAACATGTATAAACTTAAAGGCATATATTAAGAAGATAGTTGGGGAATCAATGATTTAAAACTCCACCTTAATAAGTAAGAAAAGGAAAAACAGAAGTTAGGTCTAAATAATACTGAAACAAAGTAGCAATGATATCACAGAAAGAGAAAGCAAATACACACTGAGGCAAATGAAATAAAAAAATCAGTTATTTGAAAACATTATATTGATAATATCCACCCAGCACTGAAAAGAAAGTGAATTCAAGAAACACAAATCCCTAAAATAATGAATGAAAAAGGGAGCAATAAAACAGATTTGACAGGCATGTAGACTTCTGAAGATATGCCGCACAAGTTTACATTAATAAATCCGACAAACTGGATAAAATTGATGCATTTATCCAAATGAACATCATTATAAAATTTAAAAAAATAAAATTTAAAATCTTTGACAAAATGTTATAGAATTTGAATTTGATACTAAACCCCATCCCACAAAAATAATTCACAGAAAAATATCCCTGCAATGCTGAAGTCTAAGAATCATTTAATGAGAAAATATACCAATATTTTACAAACTTTTCTAGTAATGGAAAATAGAACACAGGTCTTATTGTCTGTGGCTTGCATAATCCTGAATGCAAAACTGGGTAAATGTATTACAAGAGATCTATGCTATGTGGGGGTTGGTATAATGCACATAAATGCCCAATGAATCAGATTCCTGGAATGGGTTCCTTGCATATTTAATGAGCTCACTGAAGACTTCCTTTCTGAGTGGAAATGTGACACGTGTTGCCTGTATGACATGGTGCCATCACAACTATTCACGTTTATCTTGATGGTGGCTTCGTATGTTACTAGATAGCAGGGTATAAGATCAATTGACTGTGGCAAGACAGTAAGAAAGAAAGGGAGAGAGGGAAAGAGGGAGGGAGGAAATGAGGGAGGGAGGGAGAAAGGAAAGATGGAATGCATGAAGGCCGGAAGGGAGGGAGGGAGGGAAAGGAAGTTGATAGATGGGAGGAAGGAAGGATAGGATAGAAGGTAGATATTCAGTGAGATGAAACCTGGGCTCAAAGCTCTACTGGAAATAAACAAAAAAGTGTTTCCATGTGTCTATGTGTGCTGACCCGAGGAATCACTATAGTCACGTAATTGGGTCTAGGACCTGATTGTTTGGCTTATTACCTTGCATAGTTATTTAGAGGTACAAACTAGCAACCTGTGATCATTTATTAGAAGAGAATTGTACCCTGATATTTGTGATCGGTGTATTTGTAGACATAAAAGACAAAGCTGAGAAGTTTGAATAGAGAAAAGAAGTGTCTGTCATAGCAGGCCCTCTTTCAAACTGAGGAAATGATGATTTTCTTGAAAGAAAAATAAGGAAGAAAACAATACAAATATATTTTTATGATTTTGAGGAAATTAACACTAAAAGGGATATCTATTCTTTTCAAGACCTATCGCCAACACATCTCACTGCTTCTGGAACCTTATGATATCAGCAGAGCCTAGAGAAATACAAAAGCTTTTGTATCCCTAATGCTACACCCTCTGAAAACTGCCTTCTAAAAATCAAATACAACTAATAATATCAAATTTAATTAGTTTTTTTTCAATTTTTAACTGGCAAAATCATAATTAAAAAAAGAAATTGTGCAGCATTGCATTGGTATTTACAAACATTGGCATATATCTCCATCAAATATACATATATTTTTTAAATAGTGTTTTCTGTGTGTTTGCTAAAGTTTAAGTTAATTCTCAGGACTTAGACATTTTGGAATTCATGAAAAGCTTTTTGAATCAACATTATATTTTTTATTTAAAGATAATGAAATCAATACTTTCAAAAATGAAAATAAAAAAGAATGAAAGTCATTGTTTCATCCAAAAGTGAAAATTAGAATAGTTAGGGAGTAAGAAACATAAAACTGTGATGAAAATTGTAATTATCACTAGAAGTAATGAAAAAATAAAGTAACCATTGTAACAGAGAAAATCAAGGAAAAATCTATTATGTATAACTTCTTCCTAGGGAAAAATAGTGATGTTCAGGATGAAACAGAAATTAGAAAATACATGTGCAGGTTCCTGTTGAACCTTGTCTTTTCTGCCCTTGAAACTGAAGTTCATATGTTATGTTTCAAATTTCCTTTGTGAATTAAATGGGCAAGAAGATGTTACCTTGATGTTGTGTGTTACAGTGCATAGCTTTCATCAATGACTCATATATCAAAGCCAGCACAAATGCATTTGCATAAGAGAGAGCACCAAGTTCAAGGACAAAGTTAAGCAGTACTCTAAAAAAATCAGGGAGAACTTGAGGAAAAATGTGTAAGTTCCTTTTTTCGTTTTGGTTTTTTACTTTTTGCTTTTGATATTAGTGAATAATTATCATCAATACATAAGCATTCTTTATAAATAGATAAAAATCAAGAATTTATTTCTCTCCAGTAATTAAGATAGATTATAAGCATAATGTTTCCAGTTTTAAGCTAAATATATAAAAAATGTTTTTTCAATTCTCTGATGACAGTCATGATGAAAAGCATTTGTGTGTGGGTGTACAATTTAAAGGCACTTAACACATCCTTTCATTTAGTCCTGAAAGCAAACATATGTTTATATTAACACTCCATACTCACATCTCAGAATGGCAAAGGAATCTGTTCAAACTTCTATAATATGGTAATGGTTCCCAAAGATGTTAATGTCCTAATCCTTGGAACCTGTAAGTTCATGTCATAATCCTTGGAACCTTACATGGAAAACAGGACTTTGAAATGTGATTACCTAAGGGTCTTGAGATGAGGAGATTATCTTGGTTTATCTGGGTGAGTCTCATATAATTATAAGGGTCTTTATAAATGAAATAGAGAAACATATGAGTCACAATAGAAGGCAATGTGAAGATATAAGCAGAGAGCGCAGGGTGTTGTGAAGGCAGGCTGGGTCGTAAGCTAAGGAATGCCCACAGCTTCCACCACCTAGAAAATTCAAGGGAACAGATTCTCCCATTAAGCCTCCAGAACTCACCCTTATGCCAACACCATGATTTTATAAAATCATGAGACCAAGTTATGACTTCTAACCTCAATAACTGTAAGATACGACTTTTCTGTGGTTTTAGGCCACCAAATCTGAAGCAATTTTTTGCAGCACCAATAGGAAACTCATATACCTTGTGAATAAATTCTGGAGTTGTTTTCTACCGACATATCCAGGTTTCAAGCAGAATATTATTTCAACTGTATCAAACATTTCATCAAAAGTTTCATTTTAAAATGTGTACTTTTTGAAAAAAAAAATGCTTTGACATATTGAAAGTAAAATACAAGAAATAAAACATAATCTCACTCACTACATTTCTACATATATGTTATTTATTACTGGAATCTGGTTCTTAGTAATTGCAAACATAGGATATAATTTTGCAGGATTTTTAAAATTTTTGATCAGATATTTAATCCTTTTTATTTAATATTGATTATACTTTCTTTTGTCAATGATTTTAGCAGCTATTTCACTCCATTCTAGCTTTGACTTTTTTCTTTTTTTTATTTTTAATTTTTGTGGGTATATAGTAGATGTATATATTTATGGATTACATGAGATATTTTGATATAGGAATGCAATGCCTAATAATCACATCAGGGTAGTTGGGGTATACATCTCCTCAAGCATTAATTCTTTGTGTTACAAATAATACAATCATCCTCTTTTAGTTATTATTTAATGTACAATTTTTTTTTTTTTTTACTATATTCACCCTGTAGTGTTAGCAACCACTAAGTCTTATTTACTATGTTATGTATATCCATTTTTTTTTGTTTTGGTACCCATTATCTCTCTCCATGTTCCCTCCATCTCCCTCCCCAACTATCTACCCTTTCCAGTCTCTGGTAACCATTCTTCTACCTGTCTCCATGAGTTTAACTGTTTTAACTTGTAGCTCCTTCAAATAAGTGAGAACATGCAAAATTTGTCTGTACCTGGCCTATTTCACTTAACAGTTCCATCCACATTTTTGGACATGACAGGACCTCATTTTTTATGGCTAAATAGTGCTCCACTGTGTATATGATCCACATTTTCTTTATTCATTTATCTCTTGTTGGGCACTTGAATTGGTTTCAAATCTTGGCTACTATGAACAGTCTGCAATAATATAAGTTGAAAATAAAGAAAAAAGGTGTAGCAGCTTGTTAGTTTATTTGAACAATATATGAGAAAAGCATGCAAGCTTTAGTTCTTAAGTCTTTTAACTTATAGTGGGGAGGAGTACATGACTTTTTATCTCACATTAAATTATTTTTAAGTTGTTGCAACTTGAGATAACAGTAAGTATCTTTGACTGAGATCATTTCTGAATATGTTTAGAGGAAAACTAAAATAGAATATTTTCCTTCTTGGGTAGTATATCAAATGGCAGTCTGATATTCAAGAAGTTTTTAAGATCTATTAACATTAGGAGTGATTGTAGATGTTGAAAAATATAGCTAAATATTTTATTAAAATATAGCTAATATTTTATTTTATAATATGGACAATAGTGGTTATTGATGCTCTAATAGAAAATCAAGACATTAAGGATGAAATTAGGTTAATATTATTTCTAAAATGTGTAAAGAGCTACTTAATTTGGCTCTTAATGTGTAAAGAGCTACTTAATTTCCAGTCATATGGCTGGAAGTACTAGTAGTCACCTCCTTAAAAATTGGTAGCCGATTCAGTTGAAATTTTATGATGGCTCATGGATCCCCTACAGTTGTTCTTGTGATAGTGAGTTCTCATGAAATCTGATAGTTTTATAAGTGTCTGGCATTTCCCGTGTTGGCACTCATTGTCTCTCCTGCTGCCCTGTAAAGAGGTGCCTTCCACTGTGATAGTAAGTTTCCTGAGGCCTCCCCAGAATGTGGAACTGTGAGTCAATTAAACTTATTTTCTGTATAAATTACCCAGTCTCAGGTGTTCATGCATAGCAGTATGAGAATGAACTAATACAATTTCTATACATAAAAGTATAATATATTATTGAAGAGATTAAAATAAAACAAATAACTAAATTATTATGCCATGTTAAATGAATTAGGAGAGCAATAGTGTCAGTTTTTCCAAACTAATCTGTAGATTCTTTATAATTCTAATCATCCCTAGCAGATTTCCTTTTTTAAAATTTATTCATTTAATTTGTGTTGTATTTGTCTAACTTGACTGATGTATTTAAAGTTTAATAATTAATTAAAATAAAATTAGCATTATTAAAATGTCTATATTGCCCAAAGCAGCATATGGATTAAACGTAATTCCTATTAAAACACCAATGGCATTCTTCCCATAAATAAAAAGAATCAAAATTTATATAGAATCACAAAATATACACAAATTGCCAAAGTAATCCTGAACAAAAAGAAAAAGTTGAAGGTATCAACCTAGCTGACTTGAAAATACACTACAAAACTTCATAGTAAGCAAAATATCATAGTACTTGCAGAAAACAGATACATAAACCAATGGAACAGCACAGAGACCCCAGAAATAAATTTGCACATTTATAGTCAATTGATTTCAGCAAATGTGCCAAGAACATACAATAAAGAAAGCATAGGTTTTTCAATAAATAACACTGGGAAACCAGATATTCACATGCTAAAGAGTGAAGTTAAATGTTTATCTCTTACCCTACACAAAACCATTCCAAAATGGATTAAAGCCTTACATTCAGGACCCAAAATATAAATCTACTAGAAGAACACACAGGAAAATCTTCATGAAAATTAGCAGTGATTTTCTGATTATTGATTCAAAATATGGGCAATAAAGACAAAAATAGTCAACTGTGATTTCATAAAACTAAGAAGCTTATGCACAGCAATGGGAACAATCAAAAAGTGAAGGGACAACCTAAAAAATGGGAGAATTTATTTGTAAACTATATATCGGATAAGGGGTTAATGTTTAAGGTATGCAAAGAACTCAAAAAATTCAACACCAAGATAACAAATAACCCAGTTTTTAAAATGGCTAAAAGATCTTAATATATATTTCTCAAAAGAAGACATACAAATGGCCAACATATGTATGTAAACAAAAAAAAAAGCTCAACATCACTAATCATCAAGGAAATGGAATGAAAACCACAATGAAATAGTACCTCACTCCTGTTACCGTGGCTATTGTCAAAAAGCACTAAAGATGAACTGATATTCTTGAGAATGTGGATAAAAAGGAAACACTTGCATATTGTTGGTGACAATGTAAATTAGAATAGCATTTACTAAAAATGGTATGGGGGCTTCTCAAAAAATTAAAAATAGAACTACCATATGATCCAGCAGTCCCAGTTTTGGATATATACGCAAAGAAAATAAAGTCAGTGTGTCAAAGAGATATCTGCACTTCCATCTATATTGCAATTCTATTCACAATCACCAAGAGATGAAATCAACCTAATAGTTAAATGTGTTGAATCAACAGATGACTAGAAAAAGAAATGTTGTATATATCCAATGGAATATTATTCAGCCATAAAAGGGGATAAAATTCCATTATTTGCTACAACAGGGATGAACTTGCAGGACCTTGTGTTAAGTATAATAAGCCAGGTGCAGAAAAACCATAGACTGCATGAACTCATTCATACCTGAAATCTAAAAAAGTTGATCTCATAGAAGTAGAGAAAAGAAGGTGGTAACCAGAGGCTGAGTGATTAGGGAGGAGGGGGGCTTAGCGAGACTTTGGTTAACAGATGTATATTAACAGTTAGATAGGAGGAATAAGGTTGAGATCTGTTGTACAGCATGGTTACTACAGTTAATGACAGAATATGATATTCCTGAAAAATAAGAGACTGGATGGTAAGCTTTCTCACTGCAAGAATAATTATGTTAAATAATACATTTGTTAATTAGCTATATTTAACTATTCCACAATGTGTATATACTTCAAAACATTTTGTTGTACACAATAAACACATCAAATTTTATGTGTCAATTTAAAAAAATAAATGCATTTTAAAAACTTTACTTCCTAGACACCAGTATTACCTTATCTTCTAGATTCCATAGAACATGTTTTAATTATCAGTGGTCTCAGCTAAGATATTGGCTAAGTAGATGTGATAAGGTTTAGGCAGACATGCTACAAAGTGTATTTGGAAAGGTTTGCTACACAGAGTGGTAAGTCATGTTATAAACAGAAAACATTTTTCTGGTTTGATGACTCTGTAATTAGAAGGAATTAATTTAATTAAAATGCATATTTGTGAACCAAAAATTGAGTAAATGGTGAGGTAAACACATTGCTGATACTTATGGACTGAGTTATACGCTCTTAAAATTAATGGCCGGGCATGGTGGTTCATGCCTGTAAGCCCAGCACTTTGGGAGGCTGAGGTGGATGGATCACAAGGTCAAGAGATGGAAATCATCCTCACCAACATGATTAAACCCCACTTCTACTAAAAATACAAAACTTAGCCAGGTGTGGTGGTGCAGGCCTGTAGTCTCAGCTACTTGGTAGACTGAGGCTGGAGAATCTCTTGAACCCAGGAGGCAGAGGTTTCAGTGAGTGGAGATTGTGCCACTGTACTCCAGCCTTGCAACAGAGCGAGACTCGGCTTCAAAAAAAAAAAAAAATTAATGTGCAAAATTCTTAAGTTGAATAACTCCCAGTGTGACTTGTTTTGAAGATAGGAAGGTTATGGAGGTAATAAAGATCAAATGTGGTCATAAAAGTGGAACTCTAATTGATAAAATTAATGTGCTTATAAGAAGTGGAAGAGAAGCAAGACCAGGGCCCTCATTCCCTCTGCATGAAAAGTTAAGAGGTCATGAGAGGACACAAAGAGAAGGCGGCCCTCTGCAAGCCAGGAAGAGAGCCCTCACTAGATACCTAATGCTGTCACTTAAATTATGGCATTCTAGCCTGCTTTGCTGTGATAAAATAAATACCTCTTGCTCTAGTCATCCAGCTTGTGGCATTCTGTTATGACATCTTGAACTGAGTAATACATTGAGTCATGTACTTATTTACATGAATAATACACTGATACATGTGTTCTTTTATAGCTACTTACTAAATTCTTTTTCTATCAAAAAAGACATCATAACTCCACCATTGGCTCCAAAAATCGTGTTGGTTAAATTCTGAAAAAAGAAATAATAATACGCCAGCTAACACTATGGGAATTAAAAGATGGATGATAGAACATCCTGGGGAGGACATAAAGGAGGACTGCAAGAACAGTTGCCATTTGATTTAGACACTGACCAATTGGGAGCATGTTGACAGTTGGGTATTGTGGTAGAAGGATTCTAACACTGGGAGAAAGACAAACAAGATTTTCAATGTGAGCAAACAGAAAATACGTTGAAAAACAGCAGGAATCTAATTGGCCTACCTTGTGCTCACTCTTTCACAGCAGTGGACAAGTGCTTATGTATTTGGTGTCTGGCTCTGCTTCTCTGTATTTTAGCAGCAATAACCGTTTAGTGTCCACACTCGCTTAAACCCTATATATTTCAAAACCAGGCTTCACAAATTGAAATGTATGCCACAAATAAACAAATCATTGACTTTAAAAGTTATTATATTTAAATTATGTTTCAAATTTCTAGAAAATAACTAAAATATGTAGATTAAATACTATACCTTTCAGAAAATTTTAAAAGTGACTTACTGTAATGCAAAAAAGTAACTTTCAATTGTAATTATATATATGTAAAATAAGCTTAAAAAGGGTAAATAGTTGTTTTAAGTTACTTTAAATTATTTATATTATCAATTAAGAATTTAATGTATAGAGACCTAAATAATCTGACTTCCAATTTGTGATGAAGTCAGATCTGAAGATTAAAATTTGTTAAAAAAAAAAAGAAAAAAGTAAAAATTAAAATTCCAGAAATGTAGTTAAAAGCAGAATCTAGGAAAATAAAAAGTTAATCTACATAATGGCAAGAGGATTAACAGGAAAAAAATAGTCCACGAGTACTGGTGCAATATTCTGGCATAAGTGGAAGATCTCATGTATTCTGTATTTCCAAATTTTGCTAATTTCAAATGTCTGCACAGGTTTGATAAATGCAAGATCTCTTGTATTCTGTATTTTCAATTTCTGCTAATTTCAAATTCATGCTCATGCTCAAACACATTATATCACATACTCTACATATTTATATGCATGTTGTTATATTATAGAAATTACCTAAGTTCATTTTGTAACATTTTCTAGTGTTTTTTACTAAAAAGTATAGAAAGATTGATAGAATGACACAATAAGATTGTATGCTATAATTTTTGTTTGTTTTTTATTCAGGGAAGAAAGATGAAACATAAATTGGGAGGAATTACATTATATCTATAAAAATTCAAGTTGCAGCTAGATAAGAATGGTATTTAGTTGCCAAAATTATAAGGAAAAATATCAAGGACAGGCTAATACGCATTAATAGCCAAAATAAAATGAAGTAGGGAAGAATGTTTATGTTTTTGCTAGCATGTTCATTGAGTTTACAGAAAACCATCAGAAAAATTCTGTGGTGGTTTGGATGGAAGTAGCTTCAAAGGCTGTTAAATGCTCTATTGACATAGCTATTTAAATTTAAGGTTATAGACATTTATGGAAGTTTTAAATAGGTAACATATGTGACTGTATTTTTAGGGAGATTAATCTTCAGGGTTTGATTTTTGTTGTTTTTAGCAGGATGAATGGAAAGGGTTATATTTCAGGGAAGAAGAACCAGAAGTTTTTAAGGCATTTGTAAAAGTACAGGAGAGGGTATCTACTCGAGTAGCAGATATATGGATTTACAGCTTAAGAGGAAAAGATAAGTAATGTGTAATTCATCACACAAGAAATTTTGGGTGTGTGAAATATGAAAAAGAATAAAATCCTGCAAATAACAGATAAAATTGGAGACCGAGTCTTGCCCTGCAAAGCTGTGTCAGATGAGTTTGGAGGGAGAAGAAGCAGAAATTAAAAATGATAAAGACAGAAATCAAAGCAATCCTGCTAAATGTTTGTTTCCTCTGTGCAATTTGATATTTGGCAATAGCATGCTAAATAATAATTTTACTCTTTTCTTTATTAAATAATAAGAATCTTAATTCTTAGGTTGCAGAGTATTTATATGCTGTCAGCTATAATGTGCATTACTAATTTATATGATATCATTCAGGTTTGGGCAACTATATCATTATGAAACAAAATATAACACAATTACTAAGCTTAATGGTAGCTCAATGGGAATCATCAAAGCCATTTTAACTGCCTTCTGGGAACAATCAGTTTAAAGAAGTAATTGTCATAGTGTTAACCTTGATGCATCATAATAAATGCTTCTCAAACAAATGAAAGTATGACATAGCAAGATGATTTTGAAAGTGACACTTAAATAAATACTCTTATCACAGAATAAAAGGGACAGAGTATTCTGGCCCAAAATATAATTGGCTCCTGTTTCTGTGGAAGTTTTACTATTTTTCTAAATTTAAAATGATACTGAATGTAAATAAACTGAATAAGTTAAATTTATTCAAGTTTGTCCTAAGTATTCAGTCTAATAATGCTGCAAATTAAATATTATAGTTCGTGCAAATTGATATCTTGGTTATACAAATGTTTTTGTGGTGACTGTCTCAGATATTTTTGTCATAGATATTTGGTGTTACCAATTATTTCAAGTAACTCAGAAACAATAACAAGAATTAGTCATTATTTATTCATTAAAACAGGGCTGAAAAATGTCAACATGATTATATAATGGTAATAGTGAATAAGAAAATTATTGAATTTCATATTATGCTGTAGGGATGTTTTTTAACCAATTCTTATTAAATTCGTATATTTAAAATGTATTAGCTATATATTGTATTATTAAACACAAAAGGACAATGCATTGGTGACTTCAGTGGACTTATTCCCAGTGTTTAGATCACAAAATCCACAAACCTTATTCTTTATGCACTTAGAATATTAAAACAAAGTAATTAGAAAAAAATGAAGGAAGAAGAAATATGTGGTTCAGTTAATCAGCAACAGATAACTCTTTTTCTTTTTGCCTACATACATGTACAGGTGCCTGTGCATTTCAGCCTGATAACTACCTAAGTTTAGTCTAATTCAAAAGCAGTTTGACTGTTAAATTATTCTGTGACTCTCTTTGCCTAAGTTTCTAGCAGTTATTCTATCTCTGAACAGCATTTATAACAAATTTGATAATGGAACCTCTCTAAGGTGGTTGAATTAATCAAACTAAAATGTTTTAAAAAATCTAACTCATCTAGATTTTTAAATTAATTTTAGAAACTACTGAGTGCAAGTAAGTTTAATTCAGTAAGCTAAGAACATTTTAAAATAAATGAATAATAGACAAAGTAATGAAAAATGGAAAAGTTTTATCCCAGGAATTATCTCCTAAAGATGTTCAGAGTTAGCATTTGTTTTAGATCAATATTATTTATTATTTATTATTTTAATTTACCTTTTTTGGTAATCAGTTTAAAGGATCATATGTCTTTCCCAATCAGTGGCCATTTTACAACCAGTAAAACCTTGCCATTTAATACTGAGTGAAATCAGATTAACTCTAATTTAGGCAAATCATAGCTACAGTAATCTACATAGAAAAAGCACTCAGTTTTCTGCAAAAATGTTGAGAGGAAGATATATGTAATTGTGGAGATCTTAGGAGGAACTCTAGCAACATACAGACATAATCAAACAACTTTGAAATTTGGCAAAAAAAAATCAACTTTAACTGGTAAAGATTTCTCTCTTTTTATTTCAATTTCCCATCTTTGACCCCTTTCTGTCAGATTTGTTAAAGAAACCGACTATGGACATAAGCACCAAGCTGGGTGCATCTTAAGGACATTATGCTGGGTGAAATATTTCAAAGGGTTAAATACTGTATGATTCATTTATGTAGCATTCCCACAGTAGCAACATTTTAGTGATAAAGAATAGATAACTGGTTACTAGGGTTTAGGGTTATGGGAATGAGGTGAGGACCGAGAGATAACAGATTAGAGTTTCTGTGTTATGACGGGACGATTCAAATCTATGCATTTGATGAAACTTTATAGAACCATACACCTACAAACAGACACAGACACAGACACAGACACAGACACAGACACAGACACAGACACACAGACACACACACACACACACACACACACACACACACACACACGTGTATGTTAAAAACTTGCTGAAAACTGAAAAAGATCTATATCTCAACTAATTTTATATAAATGTTAATTTCTACTGGTTTTTATAATATGTATTGTTTCCATAAGTTATCTTCATTAATGGAAGTTAGATGAACTCTACTATTTTTGCAATTTAATTTGACTCTAAAATTATTTCAAAATAAAAGAAAAAGTGTTTAAATGAGTGGTTCTTAAATATTTGAAAAGTGTCAAGTATTTTCTTATTTGAAAAAAAAATATGCCAATTAAAATCACTGTAAGCTACTGTTTCTCATTCGTAAGATTGGGGGTAAAATTAAAAGTGTGTCAGTTCACTGTGTTAATAAGACTATGAAGAAACAATCATTCTCCAGCCTGGCCAACATAAAGAAACCCCATCTCTACAAAAAACAAAGAAAAAAAAATCTGGTTGGTGCACAATACTTGAGATGGTGGAGGCATGAGAATCGCTTGAACCCAGGAAGTGGAGGTTGTAGTTAGCTAAGATTGTGCCACTGCACTCCAGCCTGGGAAACAGAGTGAGACTCTGTCTCTAAAGAAATGAATAAATAATAGAAATAAACAGGCATTCTCCATGCTTTGTTAGATGAATTTAGCAGTATCTAATAAAGCTGCATATGTATTTACAAGTCATCACTCTACTAGGTATCTACCTTGATAACATCTCCAACAATGCAAAAATACAATGCATAAGATAAATACAAAATCTAGAAAACTGCATAAATGTCTAACTAAAGAAAAAAAATTGGCTGGATGAACTGTGGTGTATTCACCCTATGGAGTACTATGTATCCGACAAAATATAATGAGGATTATATCTACAAAATGATGAAAATTGATTTCCAGAACACATTATTAAGTGAAATGATTAATGTAAGAAACTGTAGAAAACAGAAAATATATGTGTATGCTTAATCTTTAAAAGGAATGACTTATATGTAAACCACAAAACAGTAAAATTAGCTACTTAAACAGTGAGTTGGAAGAGGAGTAGAAAATTATAAAAATTAATGAAACTCTTATTTGGGGGATGATTTTTCTATAACATTGACTTTATAATATATATTAATGTTCTACATGGCCATCAAAATTAAATCAAGAAGCAATGGAATAAATGAAAATAACATAAACCCAAAACAAATGAAAACAAATAAGCCTAATTAATTTAACTATATACTTTAAGTCTATATAGTGGGGAGGGTGTAAGAATCAAAATTCCATGCTCTTTTTAAGGGTTTGCTTTGTTTGATGGTTTATAGATTTTGATTCGTTGAGGAGGAAAAGAGCAATTCTCAACAGTCTAAATGTCGTATATACTTGCACAAATTAGTAATTGATTTGATGTTGCCGGTAACCAGGCACTTCATTTTAGAAGAACATACAAATATAGAATTTGGGAAGCAAGAATGATTCATCTGGGGATTGAGGTGAGTTTAGTGGTAAAAAAAGAAAAAATATATATTATTTCTAAAATATGTACATGTTTGCATATATACATATTTATGTGTATATATATTTAGTTATGTATCCATGTGTAAATTTATTTTTAACATATGTGTGTATAGTGTGTATCTTTTATCATTTCTATCTGCTAATTAGGCCAGAAACAGACAGCTGCATCAATGGGTCAACCAAAGTCTAGATCTTATTCTTTAAAATATTATTCTCCAGTTAAGAAAGAACCAGGGCTCCTCAGAAAAACAGTTAAATCTAGGTCTGACCAGGGTACATACCACATGAGCCTGAAATGGACCAAAAAGAGAATGGTTATACTTGAAAAATAGCCTAAGACTTCTGATTTCAGCAACAACATGTAAAAACCTTGAAAGCTGCCTTTTTCATCATTACAAGAAGAAACAGCTGAACAAACTAAAAACTTACTACTTTTTCTTAAACCAGTTAGACGAACAATGTTGTGGGGTAAACAATTACCCTAAAATCCAGAGAGGCAGATGCACCCATAGAGATCCAGTTGTTGCAGTCTGCTTATCTGAATTGGAAGCTACTGGAGCAATAGAGTTGTAGGACCACTTAAATGGTAATTGGCAAAGAGATGAGAGACTCCTACAAGCCATGGTGTTTGGGAAGTTCCCACATTTTCCTGGGCATTTCCTCCAAGAATCCTACCAGGTTGTTATGCTGAGAATCAGAGAATGTGCCTTTTGTGACTCTGGCAGAGGATGAGGAATAATAACCATTGAGAAACATTCCCAGACCCTTTCCCTAGAGCTAAAGCTTATACTCTAGAAGAAAATATTTCACCAGCTTCACCAGAACATACTTCTGAAACCCCAAACCGATGGCTTCCTGACATTTCTTCCCACTGCAGCCCCGTCTAGAGTTCCTGTCTCATGTGAGTGAGATAGGGCTTTAAAAACGGTATTGTGAATACTGTACATGGCCAAAAGAGTAGCAGGCAAGTGTAAGTGAAGAAGGGACAGAAAATCTGGTAAAGGCCCTAGCACTGAAGACCACCAAAAGATGGAGAGTTAATCAGAATATTCTAGAACACTCACCTCCCCCACACTTTATCGCCACACCTACAGGGCTCCAGTTTAATAACAGTGGATTTGACTTGAAAGAGAGCTAATATTTCTAGAAACAGTATATAGGAAAGACTCAAGAAAGTTGAAAAAACAAAAGAAAACCAAATACTAGAAGAACTTAGAGACTGATACCCATACCTACAACAAACATTAAACAAAAACCAACTTCTAAATCTCACACTAAAGTCGCATTTCCTCGGTTTCTATCAGCTGATGCAGTTTGTTCTGCTGATTGTCCTGCTGTTATTTATCAGCAGGACAATATGTCTGCCTTGCCTTAGCAAATCACAAGGCATAAAAAAAGGCAAAAATGATTATGATTAACAGGACAGAAAGAATCACAACCAGACTCAGATATGATGCAGATGTTATGCATGTAACATCCTTTAGTCCTAAGTTCAACATGTAAGAACTTAGGACTAAAGGATGAAAAAAGGTCAAACTGTAAGAAACAATCAAAAGGGACTGTGAGAAATAAAAGATGATCTGACAAAAATGAAAGCTGCATTCAAGGTGCTCATCAGTAGACAGGATATGATCAAGCCAACAGCGAGCTTGAATACATTTCTGAGGGAAATATATTTCCCTGAAATGCAAAAGGAAAAAGAAATTGAATAGGACAAAAAAGAACAGAATGTTTAAAAACTGGGTAAAATTTCAAGATGTATAACATAGTGTAGCAAACCATGAAGGCACATGTATACACCTATGTAACAAACCTACATGTTCTGCACATGTACTCCAGAACTTTAAGGTATAATTTTAAAATAGAAAGGAAAAAAATGGAATAAAATAAATATTTTAAGTAATAATGGCCAAGAACATTCTAAAACCCAAAAATGTCATATATTAAAGAACACATGTGGAAAGCTCTGGGAATTAAACACATACAAACATAAACCCCACACACTCACAAATTAGAAATATGTATTCAGGTGGCATAAAAACAATGATGGATATATTTTTTGAAAGAAGCCAGAAGGGGCAAATCATTTACCTATAAGGAAAGAACTATATGTAAACTTCTTTCTTAAAAAAACAGGCAATCAGGAAAATAGTGAGTTATATAAAGTGTTAAAAAAGGAGATCACAATCTAGAATGGTATATTTAGCAAAATCATCATCCAAAAAAGAGAAATATATATTTTCTGAAAAAAAAAAAATAGAATGCCAGGTTCTTCCTATCATGGAAGAAACATTGTAAGAAGTTCTGCAAACTAAATTTTAAAAAACATTAAGAGAAGAAAAATGGTATAGGGTAGACACTTGATTCTACATAGAATGGTCACAGAAGCCATAAATGGAGGTAAGATAATGCCTTTTTTATTTTTAATTCATTTAAAATATATCTTTTAAAAGTAATATCAGTAATGATATACTATGTAATTATAGCATATGGATAAATAAAATGAATAATAGCAATACCACAAGAGACTGGAAGGAGAAATTGAATTTATTCTGATGTAAAACATCTTCACTACTTTTGAAGTGATATAGTGTCATTTCTTAGTGAATTGATATTATTTAAAATGTATCTTATAAACTCTAGAGCAACTGCTGAAGAAAAAGTATAAATGGTACACAAAGACAGGAGAGAAATTGAAATCATATAAAATGTTCAACTGAAACTAGAGATATCACAGCAGATGAAAATAAAAGCAAGCAGAGAATATGAGATGGATGAAAATGATTGCAAGGATAGTAGACACAAACCCAATTAATAAATAATCATTTTAAATGTGAATGGTCTAAACACATCAGTTAAAGACAGATATTGTCAGAGAAAATGTTTTTTTTTTTAAATCCTGATATACCTTATCCACAAGATAATACAGAAAATTAAATGTGATGACTTGAGTTAAAAGTAAAAGAGTGTTTGTATCTATATGGTCAATTGATTTCCATCAAGTGTACCAAGAACATTCAGTGAAAAAATAATAGTATCTCCATCAGGCGGTGTTGGAACAACTGTATATCCACATATAAAAGAATAAAGATGAACTCTTCTCTCATATAATATGCAATAATTAACTCAAGAACCATCACACTTCTAAATAAGCACTAAAATCACAGATAAAACACTTGGAAGAAAATGTATAGTTAATTCTTCATGGCCTTAGATTTGGCAATGATTTCTTAAATATGACACTAAAAGCTCAAGGAACAAAAGTAAAAAACAAATTATCAAAATGTAAATTCTTTTGTAATACAAGGGCCACTGGAGAGTAAAAAGATAACCTACAGAATGGGGAGTAATATTTGAAAATTATGTACCTAATAATATTCTAGTGTTGAGAATACATTGAAAAAAAAAACAACTTTAACTCAACACCTAAAAGACAAAGAATGGAATTCCAAAATGGGCAAAGAGTTTGTGTAGAAATTTCTTCAGAAAATATATAAGTCGCCAACAGGCCCATGAAAAAATGCTGTTTTATTAGTCCTTGGGGCAATGAATAGCAAATCCATGTCCAATAGGAAAGTTGTAATAATAATAATAGAAAATAAGTGCTTGTGAGACTGCAGAGGAATTGGAACACATACATTTCTGGTGAAAATGTGAAATGGTTTCACAATTGTGGAAAAAGTTCAATAGCTCCTCAAATGTTAGAACATAGAATTACCTTATAATTGAGCAATTCCACTCCCAGATCTATGCATAAAGAATTTAAAATGAATATTCACACAAAAACTTTTACATGTATTCTCATAGTAACATTAATCTCGATAGCCAAAAATGAAAACAATAAAAAATCCATCAAATGATGAAGAAACTAAATGTTCTGTAGATATACAGTAGAATATTATTCGGCCATAAAAAAGGAATGAAATCTGTACAGATACTTGCAAAAGCATGGATAAATCTTTAAAATATTATAGTAAGTATGATTGTGAATGTAATAAAAGCCACTGAATTTTATATATTAAAATGGTTAAAATAATGCATTTTATGTACATTTTCTCAATAAAAACATGCTAAAAAGTAATGCTAAGGTGAAAGATATGGTATACTAACATTAATCAAAAGAAATCTGAAGTAGCTATATTGACTTTAGATAAAAATACCTTCAGAACTAAAAGAATTATCAGTGATAATGAAAATTATATAATGATGAAAGGATCAACTTTTCAAAAGGACAAAACAATGTAAGTGGTTATGCACCTAAAAATGAGTGTCAAAATACATGATGCAAAATATATAAAATGAAAATAAAAATAGACACACTCAATACTTGAGTTAGAGACTTGAATACGCCTCTGTTAGTAACTGGTAGATCACACAGGCAGAAAATCAGTAAAGGTATATTTTACCTGAAAAGAACTATTGAGAAACTTGATCTATTGACATTAGGAAATGCTTCATCGAAAAACTGCATAAAACACATTGATCTTAAGTACACATAAAACATTCAATGGGATAAATCATATTATATGCCATAAAATAAATTTAATAATTTATTTTTCAAAATGCATTTATTAAAAAATTATTCTTTAAGTTGTGGGGTACATGTGCAGATCGTGCAGGTTTGTTACATAGGTAGACACATGCCATGGTGGTGGTTTACATGTAATTATTTTAGGAATCTATAAGGAAAGATGGCTTATATGCATCCTCCAAATATTTGGAGATTAAATGAGACACTTTCTTTAACATGAAAGATGGTTGGAAGCAAAATTTCTAAAAAGCAAACTAAAGAAGATAGCGCTAAATTCATAGATAATAAGAAAAGAATCTATTTAAAAGCTGTACCCTAAGATTTCATCTTACAAAACTAGAAAAGAGCAAGCAGGAAAAAAATGAAACAACAAATGTTAGAGCAGGTATCAGTGGTACAGAATAGCAGTCCCCAAACTTTTTGGCACCAGGGACCAGTTTCATGGAAGATAATTTTTCCACGGATGGTTGGGGGTTGGAAGGATGGTTTCAGATGAAACTGTTCCACCTCAGATCACCAGGAATTATTTAGATTATCACAAGGAGCATGCAACCTAAATCCTGCACATGTGCAGTTCACAATGAGGTCAGGCTCCTATGAGAATTTAATGCTACATGACTGATCTGACAAAAGGCAGAGCTTGAACAGTAATGCTTGCTCAGCCACTACTGTGTGGTACGTGGCCTGGGGATTGGGGATTCCTGATACGGAAAACAGAACAATAGACCAAATCAATTACATAAAAAACTGTTTTTTAATATATCAGTAAAATTGATTAAACTCTGACCAGAACAGTCAAGGAAACAAAAGTACCAAAATCATAAATGAAAGAAAATTCATCAATACTTACTGCACCAACATTTAAAAATTAAAGGGATACTACAAAAAACGATGCCTGCACTTGATATTTAGATGTAAATGGACCAATTTATTGAAATATACAAACTACCAAAACCTACAGAAGGAAAAAATATTCGGTTGGTGCAAAAGTAATTGCAGATTTTGCATTGTTGGAATTTGTCATTTGATATTGAAATGCATTCTTAAATAAATGTGGTTATGTTAAACGTCATTTAAATGGGCATTTACTGCTTTTATTTTTTTGCTAATGAGTTACTGCTTAGTATTTATTTAATGTTTATTTTAGACTATGGAAATATTGTTAGACAGAAACAAATTTGAGTGATATACGAGTTCAAAATTGGTCATAAAGCCACAGAGAGAACTGGCAACATAAACAACACATTTGGCCCAGGACCTGCTAACAAGCATACAGTGCAGTGGTAGTTGAAGAAGTTTTGCAAAGAAGATGAGAGCCTTGAACATTAGGAGCATAGTAGCTGGTCACAGAAAGTTGACAACAACCAGTTGAGAGCAATCATTGAAGCAGAACCTCTCACAACTATACCAGAAGTTACCGAAGAACTCAACATGGACCATTCTACAGTCATTCAACATTTGAAACAAATTGGAAAGGTGAAAAAGTTTGACAAGTGGGTACCTCATGAGCTGAGCAAAAATTTTTACAAAAATAGTCATTTTAAAGTGTCTTCTCTTATTCTATGCAATAACAAACCATTTCTTGATAAGATTGTGATGTGTGATAAAAAGTGGATTTTGCATAACAACCATTGATAACCAGTTCAGTGGTTGGATCAAGAAGAAACTCCAAAGCATTTCCCAAAGCCAAACTAACAACCAAAAAGGGTCACAGCCACTGTTTGGTGGTCTGCTGCTGGTCTGATTCACTATATCTTTCTTTCTTTCTTTCTTTCTTTCTTTCTTTCTTTCTTTCTTTCTTTCTTTCTTTCTTTCGTTCGTTCTTTCTTACGTTCGTTCTTTCTTTCTTTCTTCTTTCTTTTTTTCCTTTTTTTTTTTTTTTTTTTTTTGATAAGGAGTATTTCTCTATCACTAGGCTGGAGTTTCACTCTATCACTAGGCGGGAGTGCAGTAGCACCATCCCAGCTCACCGCAACTTCGTTTTCCACTTTCAAGCAATTCTTCTGCCTCAGCCTCCCAAGCAGGTGGGACTACAGGCATGCACCACCACATCTGGCTGATTTTTTTTGTGTATTTTTAGTAGAGACGGAGTTTCACCATGTTGGACAGGATGGTCTCAATCTCATGACCTCATGATCCTCCCGCCTCAGCCTCCCAAAGTGCTGGGATTACAGGCGTGAGCCACCATGCCTGGCCCACTCTAGCTTTCTGAATCATGGTGAAACCATTGTATCTGAGAAATATGCTCAGTAAATCGAGACACACTGAAAACTGCATCGCCTGCAGCCAGCATTGGTCAACAGAAAGAGCCCAATTCTCGATGACAACTCATAACCACACGTTGCACAGCCAACACTTTAAAGTTGAACTAATTCAGCTATGAAGTTTTGTCTCACTCCTTATATTCACTGACCTCTCGCCAGCTGACTACCACTTCTTCAAGCATCTTGACAACTTTTTGCAGAGAAAACACTTCCACAACCAGCAGGATGCAGAAAATGCTTTCCAAGAGTTCCTTGAATCCGGATTCACAGTTTGATGCTACAGGAATAAACAAACTTATTTCTCATTGGCAAAAAATGTGTTAATTGTAGGGATTCTTATTGTGATTAATAAAGATATTTTTGATCCTAGTTATAATGAATTAAAATTCATGGTCTGAAACCACAATTACTTTTGCACCAACATGATAGATACTATGAAAAACATTAAATGTACCAGAGAAATAGAAATAATAATTAAAAGCTTTCCAGCAAAGGAGGGGTCTTCCATTAGCAGAGGACAATTCTCTGTAGAAGGAGATTGCTGTGTGAGCAATTAGCAATCAATGCTGACAGCAGATGGGAGATTGGCATACCAGTCTGTCAGAGTGGCGCTGGCCAGGGTGCAGTCACCATCTCTTACATACATACAGAGGGAAATCTTTTCACACCTCCAAGACTGATGTTCCATTGTTTGATCATTGTGATTTCCTGCAGCTAGTGTCTGTTCTCCCTGGTCAGAGCCTTTGCCATGTTAAATATTTGGAATGCCTCCTCTAGAGAATATAAAGTGAATACACCAAAGTAGCAATGAGATACAAAAATCTGGAGCTTAGCTACTTTCAAAGGAAGATAAGAACAACAACCAAAAAACCATACTTGTAAGGCAAAATTTAGGCTAGGTCAAATCCCCATTGTGAATAACGCTGCAGCATTTTCTTTCTCTCTCTCTTACACATACAATAGTAATAATTCTACAAACACATTACTTATAAATTTTTATAATAATAAAAAATATGCAATGATTTTTAATTCGTGCATAGCAGATGCTGGAGCTGAGGCAATTATCAACTATGTAAGAAATAGCATATAATTTAAAATTAGTGAGAATATGAAGATGATATGCTTTATTTGTAAAAATAGGGATTTTTAATGTAAGAAACATACCTCTAGACAAAATGTTATAATTCAGAAGAAACCAGGTGTCTTAAAATAATGCCAAATTCCAACATGTGTTTAAAACAATTATATTGACAGAATAAGGCAGATAATTTTTTAAATTATGTTGTAAATTGATATACAAAGAAATAAATGTATTTGCAAATCAAAAATAATATTCTAAGCTCCCCAACCATCTGCATGGGCCCCTCCTGTAATCCAAGGGCATTCCCAAGTTAACCTGAAAAAGTAGTTAAGGGCATGATGGGAAGAGGGACTAGGACATGCCTCATTATATGCTTTTCCCTGTTCAAATTCAGGCCCAACTGACCAGCATTCCCATCAGCACAGACCTTAGGACTGAGAGACTCTTTAAGTTTTATAAGAAATATTTACAATCTATTCTCTCTGAAGCCTGCTACCTGGAGGCTTCATCTGCATGGTAAAACCTTGGTCTTCACAAACTCTTATCATAACCCACACATTCCTTTCTATGGATTCCAGGTCTTTAGAAAAGAATTCTTTCATCTGATTGCCAGTCAGAACATCTTTGAATCTGCCTGTAACCTGGAAGCCCTCCACTTCTGATTGTCCCGTCTTTATGGACTAAACCAATGTACATCTTAGATGTATTGATTGATATCTTATGTACACCTAGCATGTAGAAAACCAAGTTGTAGTGTGACCACCTTGGGCAAAAAAATGTTCTGCGGCTCTCCTGAGGGCTGTGTCATGGGCCGTTGTTCACTCACATTTGGCTCAGGATAAATCTCTTCAAATATTTTACAGAGTTTGACTCTTTCCACCGACAATAATTCAGCACCCAATGTGGAGCATCAGAGGAGACCTGGGACCCTGAAGAAGTTGCCCAAACCCAGAGCTAAGTTCCAAGCTGGGGCGCACAGAAACCTCCTCAGTGTCAAGCTGCTTCTTTGCTGGAAGTAGGAAGTCTGCCCAAGCCCCAGACCTCCCATTTGATTGATGGTCCTTGATTTATTTTGAGCTGGTTTTATTTTTCCTCCTAGGACCTTGTTGTTTAGGATACTAATTCTAGTTTGGTGTTGGGATCCTAATTTTACATTGGTGGTACATTCTAAAAGATCTTCTTAACTGCCTTTTTCTAAAAACAAGGGGAATGACCCCCTTTTGGGCACCTCATTTGGTTTCATGTTCAGGGGTACATTCTATGGGGTCTTCTCCATTGCTTTTTCTTCCAAAATTAAGTTGAGTTGGCCTGTCTGTGTATTTATGTGAGGAACTGAACTGTTGCTTTCATAGATATATGTGGGAGTGAGCTCTTTACTTCTAAAGAGAAAGGGCATTTCGCTCCTGCCAGCCGAAAGATGAATCTGGGGGACCAGAAGGCCAAGTGGGAGGGTCTGGAGGGTTGACCCCTGCAATGTGCAGCAGTCCTACAGGGAACCTCCCACAACAAAACTAGCTTAAGATGGCTCATCCAGGAATTGCAAAGAACAGCTGTTCACCAGTGTTTTCAGCCCTCTTAGAGGTGATGAAAGGTTCTAATCAACTGGCTTAAAAAAAGTAAGTGCTTTTCAGGCTACTAAAAGCTAGCTGTGGTACCTTTTAGTTCATATGACTCTAGCAATATTTGGTAAGATTAATTTGGTAGATTTAATCTCAGAATTATTTCCAGTAGTGTTAAGTCTTAACGTCATGTTATGTAACCTCAGTTCGGCCCCCGCTACTCCCCGCCACTGGGAATTTGGGTTTCTAAGAGTTCAAATAGTAAGAAAGTAAGAGTTAAAATTGTAAGAAAGTACAGTGTATTTGGTGAAGTTTATAAAAATATAAGGATGTGGTTTTTTCCTAAAGAAATGCAACTTTTTTTCTAGTTTACAGGTTATTTAAGAGGCCCTTTAAAATTATATATATATATGTATGTAAGTATATATATAACTAAATAAATATATAATATATAACTATGTATAGTTAATCAGTTTGGTGTTATATATATATATATACACACACACACATACATATAAATGGATATAGTGTGAGCATTGAGTCATTTACACCCTCTTAAATATCTCAGATTCTCTCTCCAGAGGTCCATTTAGATATATATATATATATATATATATATATATACTATATATATAGTAAATATATATATAGTATATCTAGTATAGTATATATAGTGTATATATATATAGTATAGTATATATAGTGTGTGTGTGTATATATATATATATATACATATATATATAGTAAAAAAGGAAGGCTAGAGTGAGAGAAATTGTTTCAAAGGAAAACTGTAACACTTATTACTAGATTCTAGCCGTGACTTTTGTTTTTGAGTGCAGATTGAATCATGACTTATTCCTAGGCTACAGTAATACTCTAAAGCTGAAGCAGATTATAATTTTTCCTTGTGTTTGTAGTTGGTGCCCTAATATAGGTTCCTTTTTCTGTTCTGACACACACACACATTTAGTCAAATTTTTAATGTTCTTTGTTGTTCATAGTTGTACTTCTGAGAAAACCAGAATCATGATATTCTGCAAACTAGAGATGATTCGATAAAGCCTGTGAATCTTCCTCATTTAGAATTCCACCAGCCTGATCTAATTTTCACTGCCAACGTCCTGCTGCTAAAACTATTAAAGCACCCTCTCTCTAGGCTCAGGGGCTATTGTGGAAGTGGGAGTTCATGTGAGACTGTAAGGAGCAGTTTTGAGGGATAAAATTTGTTCAGACCCTTCAAATCAAGGAATGCTACACAGAATGCCTAAACAGCTGGTAAAATAAAGGACTTTGCCTTCTATGTTTATTACGTGACACCTTTCACCAATCTCAACCATAAAGAATTTCCTGCTTCCCATATAGTTTAAACTAAAATTATTATGCAAGGATGTAAAGATACAGCATGACAAAGCCTCCTGGGTACAATACACCCAGTTATGAGAATTATGCAGATACATATATATTAAAATAATATTTTTAAATCAGCCACCTTATGACAAATTTCTAAAAGACCACAACAAGCACTGTGGCACAAGAAAAGTCTCTAAATTCATTAGCTTAACAGGTTTTAACAATGCTTATGTTTTCTATAGCTAATTACTGTAAGTCTATAAAATAAACGAAGATTACAGTAGCTCAATTTATAGAAATTAAAGATAGACAAGTCAACTTTCAACATCACCATTGGCTTTTAAATTACTTTAAATTTTTTAAGGGTTAATTAATACTTGTCCAAGCCCACTCCTGCCTGGCCTAGAACAGTGAACTTGGCTATAAATCTTTGGTCTTTAAGTCCCTTGGTCATAGGGGTCCCACCAAGGGATAGGATGGAACCAGAGTAGGCAGCCATGCCATGTTGGCAACACTATGGGACAAAATAAAAGTGTGGTGGCCATTGTTGCCTCTGGGAAATCTTGGCCAGAAGGAGGAGAATGTAAACCAAAAATAAAATTCCTGCAACATTTGAATGTCCTCCTCCTCTTGGCCAAGGGCATTCTAAAATTCACCTGAAACAGTAGCTCAGGCCATGATGGGAAGCAGAAGTAAGACATGCCTCCTCATACACTTCTCCCTTTTGAAATCCAGGTCCCACTGACCAGCATTCACATCACCATGAAACTTAAGACTAAGAGACTCTCTAAGTCCTACAAAAAACATTTACAATCTAACTTCTCTGAATCCTGTTACCAGAAGGCTTCATCTACGTGACAAAACCCTAGTCTCCACAACGTATTTTCAGGATTCAGACATTCCTTTCTATTGAGTCCAGGTCTTTAGATAGTAACTCTTTCACCCAATTGCCAGTCATATAATCATTGAATCCACCTTTGACCTGGAATTTCCCACCTCCAGTTGTCTGGTCCTTCCAGACTGAACAAATTGTATGTACAAATTGATGTCTTATGTCTCCCTAGAATGTATAAAATGAGGCCAGGTGCGGTGGCTCATGCCTGTAATACCAGTATTTTGGGAGGCCGAGGCAGGCAGATCACACAAGATTGTGAGTTTGAGGCCAGACTGACCAACATGGAGAAACCCCTTCTGTACTAAAAATACAAAAATTCATTGGCCTGGTGGCACATGACTGTAGTCCCAGCTACTCGGGAGGCTGAGACAGGAGAATCGCTTGAACCTGGGAGGCGGAGGTCATGTTGAGCCAAGACGGTGCCATTGCATTCCAGCCTGGGCAGTAAGAGCAAAATTCCATCTCAAAAAAAAAGAAAAAAAAATGTACAAAACCAACTGTAGCCTGACAATTTTGGGCACATTTTCTGAGGATCTCCTGAGAGCTGTGTCTCAAGCCATTGGTCACACATATTTAGGTCAGAATAAATCTCTTTAAATATTTTACAGAGTTTGACTCTTTGGGTCAACATATTTATCAAAACTAAATGCAGACCAACACTAGCTATAATTAAGATTCTTATTACCTTCTTGGGTAATCTAGTTTTAACCTATTAACCAGAAACTGTTTAAACAATTTTAAGAAAGGTATTAGCCTCATTAAAATTACTTATTTATAAATAATCACTGAAATGGCAAATAAGTGAGAAAATTAACTCTTGTGTCAAGGGATGAAACCCCTATATATTTTTTGCTATTAGTGACTAACTTTCTTTACCCGAATTTGCCATAATATTCATTAATTACAATAATGTATCAGGCATATGAAACTTTACCAAAAGGTTCAATAATTAAAGATCCAGATAAAATATACAAGCTCATTTTATTATAATATTTTTAAAGAAGATAATCATTAGCAAAAGTATACAACTTATTTCAATGAATTGCAGCATATCTCTTTATGTTTGAATTGTTTCCGTGATATGGACCAGGAAAAAAAGACATGTACAAAGGAAGGGAATAATTGTGTACAAGTTATAAACTTGATGTTTTTCTTCACTGTTACTGTCTACCAGCTAGCTCCAGGTTTCTAAATTAACTGGGGGGTCAGGGGATTGGGGTTGGATAGCATTAGGAGAAATACCTAATATAGACGATGGGACGATGGATGCAACAAACCACTACCATGGCACGCATATACCTATGTAACAAACCTGCATGATCTGCACATGTATCCCAGAACTTAAAATATAATAAATAATTTTTAAAAAAGAAATTAGAAGAAAAAAGAGAGAAAAGAAAAAAAAGTAGAAAAAAAGAAAAAAAGAGAAAAAAGGAAAAAATAGAAAAAAGAAACTAGAAGTAAATACACAATAAAAAAATAAAATAAATAAATTAACTAGAGCTCTTTTTTTATTCTAGGAATATGTTTTTAATTTTTTTGTTAGTTTATTAACTAGTTTTTGTTGTTTGTTGGTATGTGTATAAATAAGGTATGCATTTGTTCTGGACTAAAGAGCATTATTCAAAGATGTGAAAATTGGTTTCATGGAAGTCCTCCTATTAAAGAACATGAAATACCAGGTTTAGTCTCTAAACAGGCGTCCAGAAAAAAAAGATAGTGATTTGATTCTTAGTTAGATGGTGCATAACTGGGAAAGCACCTATATGCCTTTAAAAAAGAGAAAGTGTTTGTCAATCTTATCATCAGGTGATTAGTGATCTCATATAAATCATCACAGACCTGGGATTCCTTAAAAGTGAAAGAACTTCAATCAATCTTAGATTAAATATGAGAAGAAAGGAAGTAGGCATTTGCATGCAGTTATATTTTAGTCATAATAGCTATTGAAAACATTTGACTTTTTTGTTTTTAGATAATACTTCTTTTGGTATTAAAAAAGTTATTTTAACTCAAAACTATAATATGTTTGTTATAAAAAGTGGCATCTTCAGCATTCTATTATAATGGCAAGACCACCATTACTTTTGCACCAACCTTGTAACTGCAGAGAAGTTGCCCACCAATTTATGCCACACAACAGTATTCTTAGCAAGTTTACATCTATCTATCTATTTATCTATCTATGGAACTAATGTGAATGTTTTGCATGTTTGGATGAACTAAAGCATTTTATGACAAGAGGTTGAAAAATTACTGTTATCTACAGCTCTTCAACTTGTTTTGTATGTGTGCTATTTCCATGTATTTGAAAAGACTTTTGCATATACTCATTATTTTACCCCAACATATTTTTATCCATTATAACTTTATATGTGAGAACACTACATGTGTGAGATAATGAAAAGCCCCATAATTTGAGGATATATATTTTACAAATAATACAACAGAGTAAGAATGCTTTATCCATAAAGAAAATATAAATACAACTGAAGTGGGATATAAATAAATGACATTAATCTATCATTTGGTTTACCTTTACTGAATCTGTGATTGCTTTGCAAGATGTAAGAAGAGAAAGAGTTCTCAATCAGTTGCACATTCCAGGAGATTGTTCTCTGTCATGCAAAGTGACTTTCAAGGAGGTATATTAATACAAACTTAAAGAAGTCAACAAAAATCCATCTTGCTTTTATTGGCTTAAAGAATTCTCCTCTTCTATGGTTATCACAAAACTTTCTACATCAGAGCTCTTTCTACATGTCAAAATTTCAATGAAAATAAAATTATCATCAGGCTTTCCTGATTTTGATGTGGAATGCCTGTCTGAAAAATCCATTACACCTTTTGAAGGGTGACGAACCTTCTTAAGACTTTTTTTTCCCTCCTTCAGCTCTTCCAATAAACTTGCATTATGTTGCTTTTTATGTATAAATATGTATTTATTCCCTTTCAAATTGGTGTATGTTACCTACAAAAATTAGTTTTAATGATGCAGTTGATAAATTTTGTCTGTGAAAAATGTTTTGGTATCTAGGATTGTCACAGAATGCAACATAAGTTTTTCTCTTCATTTTACTTTTTCATTAAAGTCCTTTTCATTTTGTGTCAGAATTTTGGGGAATGAATTAAAGTCATTCAGTGAAAGATGGTTATAAAAACCAATCAGCAATAAGTGTCCTACAAGTGAAAGCAGTATTTAAATACAATTATCGTGTTCAATAGGGAATGGTGAACCATGTCTGAATGCAAAGATCAGGGGTCAGGAACTATGGACAAAAGAGGAAGGAAAAGAAGGGAAAACAACTGAGGTACACAGAATGATGCCAGAATCCCCAGGTACAAACGTGGAAAGGGAAGGAGCGTGTGTGCCAGCGCACGGATACAAGCCATCAGCATCATAACCTCAACGAATATCAGAAGCTAGGTGTTCTCAACCTTTTAACACAGTAACTGCTCAGTGTGATGGAGGAAAATGGAGGGGTTATGTTCTGAGAAACAGGATTTAAATTTCAACTCTATAATTTGTTAGAGTGGCCAAAACAAGCTGGCCTTAGAAGTTCACCTGGGCTGACCTAAGCTGTTATACTTTCAAAAATTATGACAGTCTGCATGATCAAACCCTCTGAGCTTTACTACTTTCTAGGCACCTAATTTTTGATGGCTCTAGCTTGTATGCTATATTCTAGCTTACGGTTATATTGACCTCCTCCCCCAAACACATACACACACTCTTATAAAAACTGCATTTAAAATTTTTTATTGTGTAAGATGATCCAAGTTAAGAATTTTTATGGTTCTTCTGTCTTTTGCCTGGTGTTATGACTGGGAATAAATGTTGCACTATCATATATGATCTCCCATTACCAGCATCATAAACCTCGTATAAATAGAAGCACTATAATTTTCATGAATAAAATACAAATTATATACATTCATATGCATATATGAATACATATATTTGAATACATAGTCCAAATAACACTAATTGAGAGGCTATCTAGAAACCTTCTTCGTCCTTGCTTTCACTGCTCTTTTTTTTTTATTGATAATCTTTGCAGTATTCCAAGCTTTTCTGAAAGATTCATATTTGGGAGCTCTCTCAACCTTGTATAGACCCATTTTTTTGACACTTACGGATCACTTGGTATATTTCAATATTTTACTTTTATTTTGCACAGCTGAATGACTCATGGGACACCAGAAAAGTTACTTATATTCTCCCTGTTATGATTTTCATTTCCCTTTCTCTCCAGCGTATTTTAAAAATAATTTTTATCTGATTCATTTTTATTTTATTTCATAGCATTATTTTCAGTTTCCATAGAAGTACCTCATTTTTTAACCCCGTAATTGAAAACAGGTCCTTTCTGTCTCAGGCAGTTCATTCACTGCTTATAGTTGATTGAATAAATAAAACATAATTCCTAAAGGAGACCAGGTAACATTCACACCATCACAGGAAGGTATAGTCTAATTTTTCATGGGAAGAATGTATGTAATAAAAGCATCATTTCCATCCCTCACATATGTGTATCACCTAGATATCAAGTCTAAAATTTGTGAAGCTTTTATTCACAAGTATAACTGTCCTTGCACCAAGTATTATTGTTTAAGAGAAGTGTGTCCAGTTACTGCATTACAGACTGATGAATCAACTATGAAAAAAGAGAGATAGTAGAAGAGACTATTAAATTAGTAGGAAGACAGATTGTGAAAGGCTTTATATAGTTTTCCAAAATGTTCATATTCTCAAAAATCAGTATGGAGACATCACCAAATAAGTTAAAAAGTATAACTCGTAGATAGTTACAGAAACACATATCTTGTTAAAAGATAGTATGGATGAATAGAGAACTAGAGAATTAGATACTGAAATTAGCCTAACTGAAAATTGATGAACATTTGGTTTTAGACATCGACAATGGCTTAGTGAAGAAGGAACAGATCTGACACATATGTTAACATGTAGATAACCACAGCGCTTCCAGGAATGCGGGGCTAATCTAGGGAAAATATATGACAAGAAAAACACAAGGTTTACTGAGAAAAGCCTTGGGAGTTTTGCATGTGGGAAGTCTCTCAGAGTAGGCGCCTGTTCGGGTACTGGAGGCCTGGGGCATAGCTCCACCATACTCAGAAAAATGAGGGAACTGCAAGGGGAGAGGGCGATTGGACAGTGGGTGCCTTACATGTCTAGGTGATGTCCCTCAACCCTCAGCAGTGTGGTGCAGTCTCTGGGTCTCTATCTGTCAGGTCATTTATTAAAGTAAAACCTATCAATGGTAGAAGAATACAGAGAATGGAAATCGTTATAGAATCTCCAAATTACACTGAAATATTTATTCTGAATCAAAATACTTTGGTCATTTTCTCATGTAAAACAAAGGACAGCCCTCACCACATAAAATGTAGTGTAGACACATTCAATACATGATGTATAAGCAAATATAAAATAAAAATAAAAGCTAAATTTTTGGTAAAGAATGGATCAAGTTACTCAAACTCCCACACACCACCCAACATGGAGAAAATTTCGTTTCATCAAATATCTGCAGTATTAAACAACTGGCAGTATTAAAGAATAAAGAGTAATTGGGCACAGATCTAAGTGAAACAAGAACTGTGTGAAAAAATGGAATAATAATTTCTCTTTTCTCCAGAATGCATTTTCTTGTTTCAGATGGCCTCTCAAGGCTTGGGGCACAGAACAACAACAACAAACAAATCTAAGACCTCCCTAAGATGGGAAATCTAAAATGGAGTTGTGAGATAAAATACAGGATAGCCAATTAAACTTGAATATCAGATATATAACAAATAACGTTTTTTGCATAAGTATGCTCCAAGCAATATTTGTGATGTATTTATACTAAAAAAAAGACAGTTATATGAAATTTAACTTCTACTCAGCAACTTGTATTTTTGTTTGC
Source organism: Cheracebus regulus (assembly GCA_963574635.1). Taxonomy (NCBI): domain Eukaryota; kingdom Metazoa; phylum Chordata; class Mammalia; order Primates; family Pitheciidae; genus Cheracebus; species Cheracebus regulus. The sequence continues at coordinate 11,284 of CAUYQU010082128.1, read as the reverse complement.
AATGTGAACCCCAGAAAAAATAAAATGTCTCCACATAAAGGTGGAGAATCACAAGTGCTACATCCTCAGTGTAAATGCGACCACATGTAAAACAGTGCACAACCTTCTCTAACTTTCAAATGATTATACGAAAATTTACTTTGACACTGAGCATAACACAGGGAAGAAAAAAATCCCTGATAAATTACAATTGTAATCCTCTCCTTATTTAGAATGTAGCCTAAATTAACATTACCTGGAGAGACTGGGTTTATATCCTATAAAAACCATATGACGTGTTCTATGTGCACATAGCATTATTTATCCCATGAAAAATGAGGAAGCAACTTACCAATCTTATCATAAAAAATAAAGTATATTTGTTTAGGTGAATATTACGCAGAAGTGAACCACAGCTATGGGCATCATATTGCGTGAATTTCAGAACACAAATTTGTATGAAAGAAGCAAGTTAAATAATGATTGCATAGTTTGATTCCATTCTCTCTCTCTCTCTCTCTCTCTCTCTCTCTCTCTCTCTCTTTGAGACAAGGTGTTGCTTTGTTGCCCAAACTGGAGTGCAGTGGTGTGATCTCAGCTCACTGCAACCTCCGCCTCCTGGGTTCCAGTGATGCTCCTGCCTCAGCCTCCGGAGGAGCTGGAACTACAGGCACCTGCCACCACACCAAGTTAATTTTTGTTTTTTTTTTTTTAGCAGAGATGGGGTTTCACCATGTTGGCCAGGCTAAGCTTGAACTCCAGACCTCGTGATCTGCCCGCCTCAGCCTCCCAAAGTGCTGGGATTACAGGCGTGAGCCCCTGCATCCAGCCAATTCCTTATTTAAAAACTCATAAACATAAGCTAAAACTTTATAAATTAAAAAATATGTCATTCAGGGATATGCTCATAAGTAATACAGTTACAAGATATCCCAAGGACATGATTAACATAAAAATAAAGAGATAGAAGAGATGGAAAAGGGCACATGAGAACTTGTTAGATACTGGCAAAGTTATAGTTCTTATACTTAACCAGAATTCTAGGACGCTGGTGTGACACAAGTCTTACTTCTACCTGGCTATTATTCAATCTATCTACCTACCTACCTACCTAATACTATTTTGCGTGTTGTCTGGTCTACCGGAAATTTTTAAAACAATTATTGATTATCCTTTAAGTTTGGGGGTACATGTGCAGAACATGCAGGTTGGTTTCATAGTTATACATGTGCCATGGTGGCTTGCTGCATCCATCACCCCATCATCTACATTAGGTATTTCTCCTAATGCTACCCCTCCCCAATCCCCCCACCCCCTGCTATCCCTCCTCGAGCACCCCATCCCCTGACAGGCCCTGGTGTGTGATGTTCCCCTCTCTGTGTCCATGTGTTCTCATTGTTCAAAACCCACTTATGAGTGAAAACACGCAGTATTTGATTTTCTGTTCTTGTGTGAATACTATGCAGCCATAAGAAAGGATGAGTTCATGTCCTTTGCAGGGACATGGATGATGGTGGAAACCATCACTCTTAGCAAACGGAAATGTAGAGTAATCACTATTCTTGCTTTTGCAAATAGAAAGCTTCTCTTCTGGATTTAATAGAAGAAATTTAATAGAGAAATTTCATTTTAAATGAGTTGAATTTATGTAGAATATTAGAATTTACACGTTTTTCTGTAGTGAAACTATCTGATATAAGTTTGGCAATTTTAAAAGGTTTGTGGCAATCTTGTGCTCATTTCATACAGTTTTTGTTTTAGTGAAATGTTTAATTTATAACTAACTACTGGGCTTATACCTTGTAAGTATTCAATGTTCATCGTTAAAATCACCTCAAGCCTTTCCCTAATAAAGTGACCTAAAAAATATTAAAATCTGACATATGGAAAATTGTTAACTTATAAAACTTTATTCATGCATCTCAATTCCACAGTCTTTTCTTCTCGTATATCTTAATTGATGTAGTACTATAATATGATTTTCTACCTAATTATGGGGTCATTAAAATTCATTTTTTGTTATTAAAAGTATTGTTCAATGAACAAGGCATGACATCTACATCTTTATAATTATTTCAATGTTATAGTTACAAATATCTAAACTATAAAACTATATAATTGCTATGTTCATCGTTCATTACCATTAATTTCTTAGCATTCTACAAAATTTCAAGAAAGGCATAATCTTTATTTCTACAAGAAAAGGAAATCACTACAAAAATCACTATTCATATCTCAATAAAACATATTTTTTTCTGGAATGAATAGCTTAGCTATTCCAATTACAGACATGACTATTTTTTGCAATAGAAATATAAGCAATCCATTTAAATCAAAGGACCAGTATTTTACCTTTATAGAATATTTAGAAATATTAGACTTTGTTTAAAAATTACAGTTTAAAGAGCAGAACTTGTACATGCCAAGTATATCATATGAACAAAAATATTGTTTAAAAACAGGTGTTAGATTATCCAAAATTTATAAAAACATCTTAGTATTGGTTAATATGCAACATGGAAATTAGAACAAAATGGAATTTCAAATAATTTCCAACATACTAAAAAGTTTTAATTTACCAAAATTAAGAACTAAGAAGGTGTCTATAAAGCAATATTTGTGGTGCATTTTGCAAACAAATTCCATAAACAAAAACTATTTATCAGGTTGAGCTCTAAAGGACTGACAAAAGAAAAAGTGCTTGCCAGAAGCTAAACAGTGATTTTTACAATTACATTTTAAGAAAGAGCAGAAGAAATAGCTTTCCTAAGCTGTTTTTAGATGTCTTCATATCATCTCATAACTTAAAACTCATCCAGTAGACAATTACATACTGCAGCTTCTCAGAGTAAAGATCGCTAATGGTCATTGACTGGGCTGTCCAGTCACAAAGGTGAACTATTCAGTCCTCGTGTCTCTATTTTTGATTTTTAAAACACTATGATATGTCATTATAAAACAAATATATATTGACAGTGTCAAAGCTGTGTAGGTATTTCCAGTTTTCATTAAATTTTCTCTGAACTGGTAATGTCATGTATGCTGAAACTACTAAAATATTTGTCGGGTTTGGATTTAAATTTTCAAACTGTTGGGGATTTTATATTTGTAACATTACCTACAGCAATCCACAAAAAAGATTAATATGTAGTGATTCACTTCCTATTATAAGGGTATTTTCAATTTTGCAAGTGGAATTCGAGTTGTTTTCAAAATTATACAAGTTACATAATTAACATGTTTGGCTTTCTCTGTTCTACAGAAAATTATTCATGTGATTTATAGCTGTAAATACCATCTTATCAAGGTTTTCATGCTTAATAGTCACAAAAATGAAATGACTTATTTTCTACATGACCTGAACACTAATTATGCAGTGAATACTATAGGGAAATATGCATATTAATAGACATTTAATTGATTACTGAAAAGACTGTTCTAGCTTAAAAATGCTCACAAAATGTACAGAAGAAAAAGGCTGTCAGTGACTAACATATCAAGAAATTTTTATAAGAAATTGAGTTACACCTATATTAAGATAACAAATACCTGTTGAAAACTACCTGAAACAAGTAGAAAGTCTTTGACAAAATGTCCAATACTTTGAAAATATTTGCAAAATTAAATAAATAAGAGAAAGAAACAAGATAAAAACTAGTTTTCCATAAATTAACAAAGTGAAGTATTTATGGTGTTTAGATACTTTTGAAGAAGTGTGTCTCTATGAGAACACTGTTACAAATGAACTACACATTGTCATCACACACAAGCACTTATTTCTCTTTGCCTTCTTTTCTTCTCTTTTCCCTTTTCTTTCTCTCCTTTCTCCCTTTCCTCCCTTGCTCCCTTTCTTCCTTCCTTTTTCTGTGTCACTAGTGTCAAAACGTTCTTCTAAATTCTCCATAACAGCGTCTACTGGCCAGGTTTAGTATGTAGTTTCAATCCTGCAATTCACTGAAAATGTTATACATAATAAACTTTTAAAAGATACACAGAAACACGCTAGCGAGTGGTACTCTGAAATAGAAAATAATTGGCTAAAATTAGAAACAAATACTAGTTTACAGATGATTTTCACTGGGCTTAAGTCAAACAAAATCAAAATCTTAACAGTCACATCTAATTTATCAAAATCTCACCCTTCAAACTGATACATTTTAGATTGGTCTATTAAATGGCACACATTCTTTAAAATATATACTATATGTAAAATCACACTACTTTGTCAAGTAATTTTTGCATATTTTTAAAAACACCTATATATAGGTGTTTTGATCTATGACTTAGTGATACAATCCTAATTATACCTAATACCATTTTATTATAATAATTATCAAGAGGAATAAAAATGGATACAAATATAAATTTGTTATTAAGACCAATGAGTCTTGAATTACAGGCAAAAGCGTGGTTAGTATAATAAAGTTTTTCTTTTTGTAATAAATATATTTACTGTCTCATAAAACAGATAGCTTAAGGTGCAGTTGCAGAGTTGATTAGTCCACATCTCAGCACATCTCAGTATCATCATCAAAGACCCAGGTCTCATGCTGTATATTTGTACAGCGACTCTAAACACCTTGGTGAAGGCCTGTAGCACAGGATGGCTACAGAAGCTTGGGTATGGCCTCCTCACGAACAAACATCCAGGGTCAATTTCTTAAATGTTTTTGTTCATATGTCAGACTATTTAACATATATCCCATAAAAGTAGGAATGGGGCCAAACTTCCCCAGTACTCAAGGAAGAACACATAAACATGAACACAGCCGTGGTTGTGTCACCAACATAAAGGAAAGGGCAAAGCTATGTTAACATAGCCAGCAGTGTCTAGAACAGACATGGGATAATCAGAAATGACATCAAAGATACATTTTGTCTTAGCCTTGTATTTTAATTTCAGTAGGTATTTTATGTCTATATTTTGAGATTTTACTTTTATAACATTTCTAAGTTTTATTAAAGTTAATGAATTATTGGTATCATATGACTTGCATAGCACAGTGTTTTTCTCAAGAAAAAGCTTATTTTGCAGACTAGCCGAATAATAACAGGAGCATATTGATTTTTGCATTTGTAACATTAGGTTTATATGCTTCATAACAAATGCACTATTGGCTAAACATCCCAATGATTTTGATACCATTTTGACTAAGGTTGTATCCTTAAATATGCATATATATATATATATATATACACATATATTTATATATGCTTAATTTATATAAACATTATACACATATGTGGATACATATGTGCTTAGGTATACACTTAATGTATAGAAACACTGTGTAGTCATTCGGGAAAATGAAAATAAAAACAAAACTTTTAAATATTCTCACTCAATTATTTTCTACGTATACTATTGTATCAAATATAGAAAATATTTAAGAAATTAGCAGTAATGTAACTTTGAATACTAGCCCCTATAAGCACTTTCAAATTCAGCACAGTCATTAGATCATGTGTAAAATTTAGAGTCTGGGGTAGCTTTAGAGTGGACACAGAGGGCCCCCACCCATGCATAAAGATTCTAGGTTAGGCCCACAGGAGAGTCCTAACACAGTCTCCCACAGTCACTTACACTATACTATGGAATTAGAATCATACAAACAAAATAAAAAACATAGTCTAATTGTAAGAAGTTAAATGAAAAGAAAATGTTAATTGAACACATTAAATGAGCTACAGTATGATTTTAATGTAAACAAAACAGTGTATAGTTCTGAAGAGTATATCCATTAATCATATAATTATCTAAAACATTCTGTGAGGTACTTATCCTTGAAGGAAAATGCGATTTTAGGAAACGTGCCCAGTGTTGTGCCTACTTTTCAGAGCTTCCCAAGTGATTTGGAAACTGACCTTGAACAATGTTTGCTCATCCGGCCTCTCAGTTTCTTCTCAGAATAATTTTGCAATAATTTCTGGGATTTTTGAGTCTCTAGCACCATATGTAAGTGTAATTATTAGCTACTGTCAACTGTAAGAGAGATGGCTGGCAGATCGTGTCTGCAAAGATGTGGAACTCATGGTAAGGCTTAGGGGGAAAACAGCCAACAGAGGAACTAGAAAAACAAAATCAGTGTCAGTGATTGAGAAATATGATTTAGATAGTATCCAGCCACTTCAGAATGACCGATACTTACTAAAAACCCAAAACGCTGAACTTTACTTTAGACTGCTGATTTTATATTGAAATCTCCTTTTTTTATAAAAGAGATTCTCCAGCTGATTCAGATCTACACAATATTTGAGGATTGCTTCTGTATTTACTTTGTTGGTTTAGCTATGCCTAGTTTTATGAACAAATTCTACAAAATGTGGCGTCAGCTCTACTTCGCCTGGGAGATGTATGATTAAAAACAAAATTACCTACATCAGTTAGGGAAAAAGAAATCGTCCAGACACCATTGCTACCCCAGGTTCCTAGTTTTTCCTCACTAAGGCCAATATTCTAACATTCACTGTCTATTCTCTTCATTTTCTGAGCCACAATCAGATTATTGGAAAGAAGGAAAGGCTGAGGGTAAGACGAAATATAAGGGCTGGCATTATATATTTCTAGAAGATCCATCTTCAAGTTTATGGTAAGGAATGAAAAAAACACTGAGAAACTTGAGCAGGCCTTATAAAAAGAGGGGATGTGTTTATGAAATACTGAAGAAAATGTAAGTTTTAATTACACTGGATTTGGTTGCAACCTGTACCTGATTTTTGCTGTTGTGGTCTTTTTTTATTTCAAAGTTGGGATCTCACATGTTGCTCAGGCCAGAGTGCTGTGGCTATTCATAGGAGACATCATAGCACCTCAAACTCCTGGGCTCAAGTGACACTCTCATCTCAGCCTCCTGAGTAACTGGGAATATAGGCATGAATTAATGGGTTTTTTTCAGGTGCCTTTCAACTGGACAGCATCCCTAAGAAATTACATCTCAAAACATTTCAAAAACAATATATAATTCAAATAAATTAAAGTCATATTGAACTAGTAGCCATAGATGTTTAAGTAGCCGTGAGGGCCAATATAGAGGCACCCTTAGCTCTATAATGTATGCTTTGAATAAAGCATGTATTTGAAATATTTGCTGAAGGCCTTTTTAATGTGTAAATTTCACAAAATACAAACTTGTGATTTTTCTTGTTTAATAATTGAATAATCCTCATGATTTCCTGGACACATTTTAGGACAGCATAAAACAATAAATTTTTCATGGTAATTCCTTTTGAACTATAATAGGTAAGGCAAAGATGACATTATCAGAAGATAATTAATCTTCTGACATAATCAGATGATAGCATGAGTAGAGATAGAAGAGCTGGATAAAGATTTTCTAAAAAGTTCAGATATCAAAGCCTAGCTCAAGTTCATAATATTCGTGATTTTTTTGTTCCTCTGAGTCCTTCTGTACTGTCTTGCATTAGACTATATGACCTCAAAGTTCACATTCACTATCATTCTGTGATTCAGAATCACTGTGCTAAAAAGTATGCATATAGTGATTGTAGTATACAGAACATATTTAGTATTTAATCACTAGATGGCAGTAAATGTGCAACTGTGAGGTGCCTCAAATCTGTTCTGCGTACTCAAGGAGGGCTCAACACGCATGCAAGACTATCACTATTTGACAGCTTCCTTTCAAAGGTTAGTTGGAAGGAGAATATATCCTATCATAAGAAATCACTACAGAGGGTAAGGAAAATAAAATGTCGTAGCTCAATAATGCATAGGAAATATCTTCAAATAGTAATTTAAAATACTTTATCTGAGGTAAACAGTGTTGGTGCCTTCCCATTTAAAACTGCGGTGAAGAATAAGTAAATAATAAAAACAGATCTGAACTTGCAAAAAGTGATGAAAAGGCATATATCTTGCCCACATACATCATAGATGTCTGCTTTACACACAGTAAATTATTTTTTTTTAAAGTAGATACCAGAAACTACCAATAATGCTAAATCCATTTACCAAGTAAAATTGAATTACCACATTGAAAGGAATGATACAAGGGATCCCACCCCATTACATTAAATGTGATCATGTCTGCATATTCCACAGCAATACACTCTTCAGAAATAGGACAAGTTTCCCAGTATATCAACATAAATGGATGAGAAGAGGAAATGAGAGTCCTGTTAAATGAATATATAATTCCATTTCTTATAAATTCTGCTTGTCAGCAGCCACTTATCACTTATACCACAGCAATGTAGTCATGATACTTTTGTCACTCTGTTCATCTAAAGTATATCTGGTGGAAGTGTGATGATTTAATTGTCATTGGAAGATTTCCAAAGTGGAATAAATTTTAAAAGCATTTTTAAGTATATATGGATATATATGTAATGTGTATTTTATATAGACATATATATCTTCTGTGACCAGGGGTTGATAATGTTGGCTATGCATTATCTACAGAATTAGTTTTTAGATAGTAAGCTGTTTTTTTCCACAGGAATTTTGTGATTGTCCACAATTTATAGCAAGAAAGAAGTTGTGTAGGAAAAAATGTCACAGTGACATAGAGTCCCCTAAGCATACTCAGCTAAAGGACACTGGTTGACCTATGCTGTGTCATGTAAGTTTTAGCATTTTTTGAAAAAAATCTAGATTTGCTCATTTTAAACCTTACTTAAATATTTTTGTTTGTTCTATTTACAATTAATTGTATAGGAGAGGAACAAATTTGTACAGGAGAGAAACAAATAATTCACAAAAATGTCAAAATGATTAGCAAAATTGTTTTCTTCCTAATTCAAACCAAATAATCTTTCATGTAATTTTACCCACCATGGTCTCAGTAGGTTGGACAGGCATTTTTCAGGCACTATTTCAATTACTCAGTGTGCTTTTTCAAGATATCCTGCCACATTCCCCTAAATATTATCAAAACTTGCTGGATAGAAAAATAGAAAAGGAAGCAAACAGAATAGTTAACCATGTGGTAAAGATCATAGGTTGTAACATTTAGGATATGCTTAAATAGTAGTTTGTCTTATAAAAATCACTTTATCTTTTGAGCCAGAATTTAATTTTTGTCTATAAATATGTCCTCCAATGATTGTTGTGAGATCTAAATGAAGTACTCTTCATAAAGTGCATCTATATTACCTGAAATATAATAACGCTAAATAATTAAATCAATTAATCCAACCACTGCTCCCAAAGTGTTTATTTCCTGATTGGAAAGCTAGCAAAAAGTATTGTTTTGTATATTATATTGAGTATCCCCAATAAAGCTTAAGAAGATAACTTGGAAGTACTGTTGTGGGACGACTGTGCCCAGTGAAGAAGCAGACTTAATTATCTGGGGACAGAAACTCAGGATTTTTAATGACCAAAAATAAACTAAGCATGAATTTAGCCCAAGGATGAGGATTGCTTAATCTGACTCACTTAGAATCTTTTCATTTCCCATGTATTCATCTCAAAGTATTGATTGCTTAATATAAGCCAGACCTTTTGATAAATCTTACATATATTAGCTCGTTTGATCCTCACAACAATGATATCCATTTTGAGTTGTTATTCTTACTACATCAATTTTCACGAGAAGAGTACAGAAATTAATAACATTTAAGTTATTTGAAACAAATCATTCTTAAGGTAATCCCATGACAGTGACAATTCTGTGAGTTTTCATAATTAAATAACTGTGTTAAACACAAGGAAATAGTTAGATACATAGATTTATGAGGAAAGAATTTTTTTTCCCCATAGATTTTGGTAGAGTAAGAAAAAGCTTCCCGGAAGCGGTGATTTATGGTCTAAGATTTTAAAAATTAAGTGACAAATCCTGGTGAAGATATTGGGGCACAAGATATAGTGGAAGGTAACTTACGAACAAAGAGACAAGAAAAAAAGGAATGCAAAAACAGCAAAGAAATAAGCCTAAATGATCGAGGTTGTTGGACACCAAAGCAGGAACTGGAGAGTGGTTGGTAGAAGACTGGTAGAAGACGGGGACAGATAATGAAGTGTCCTTCAAACACTTCCAGCTGCCATCATTGAGAAGTTACAGAAAGGTTTTGGACCCACATGGATAAAAGTTTCAGAGAATATATTTGAGGCAGAAACACTGTTATGAGGAGGAAAGTCATTTTGACATGTTGCTAGAGTTCAGATAAAAGATTATGAAGTTACAAACTAATACAGAAAAATAGAAATGGTACTGCAGGTGAAATTTGAGAAACGCAATTTAAAAGAAAGAAGGGATAGTCACAGATTCAAAATAGGAATTTGAAGCAGGCATTTTACTATCAAGCAAGGTAAAGGACAAAGTTCACAGAGGTGATAAGATGTCAGATATGAGATATTCAAGGTACTTGAGGAAAACCCAGTCAAGATTGTCCATTAGAATTTGAGTATATATTTCTGAAACCTGAAAATCTGGAGAGAAATCTGAGTTGATATCACACACTTAGAAATCAACAATCCTCAAATGATATCAGAAACTGATACTGCTTGAATTTACTGAATGAAAAAATGAAGAATATCTTAGCGACCAAAATCAGCAGGGTTTTGAAACCCCCTTTACCAAAGTAGGAAAAACCCCCTTTACCAAAGATTTTCATAAAGTGAATTCTAAATTGCAAAACGAAAATATGTTTGAGAACACCTTAAGAAGAGGTGGAGAGAGCAGACCTTGCACAGGATTCAGGAAATACAAATAAGCATGGATGTTCAAATATTATTTTTTGGCCATGGTAGGAAATACTATTTCATGAAGAACTTGACTTCTATTCAGCAGTCATTGTTTTCTAGTAGGATATCTGGGAAAACCTGTTATTAATTTGCTACATGTATCAGTTCAGAAGATTGGAATGGCGGCTACATCCTTGTGTGTTCAGTTATTACTTTTTAATGCTTGATTAGTATAGGCTTCTAAACAGGATGAAAAACGATTGCCTTTCTGAGGCCATGTTTTATTAGGATTGTGTGTCAAAAACTAGAATGTCTGTTTAAAGACACAGAAGGCTGAACATCATAACCCTGCAGAAAGAACCCCTTACTGATAACATGCAATTCCACAAATATTAGGAGTGTTGTGTCATAGATTTTATTAAATCACTTTGAAAGTTACAATCTCACAGTGTTGAAGCTTTCTGGTTCCCCAGGGAGAACTTCATGCTGTACCTGTTTTTATTTGTAACATTTTTCTTTCTTTTTTTTTTTTTAGAATAAAAAGAATGAAAGAGAGAAAGAAAGAGGAAGAGATTTTAGAAAAAGAGAGAAAAGGAGAAAGAAAGAAACAGCAAAAGAAAGAAAAAAAGAATGAAAGAGAAAGAAAGAGGAAGAGAT